>JAUMHA010025893.1:0-20345 GCA_032359765.1 Saxidomus gigantea
AGTGCAGTGTGCAAGAACCTTCTGGTAACTTCTTCCCAGCGGGGGGATTGACCATGTGTAACATGGCTCTTGTTTATCTTGTTTATGTCTCAGGGTATGAACTTTCATAAATTGTGACTTATTTGATTTTTATGGATATTTTACAAATCCTTTCACGTCTGAACCGTTCATACTATATGACACCCTGTTTAAGCAAAATTGATCATCTGTATCTTTTTTGTGATGAAATCATATGTATCAGTGACAGTGGTTGATTCCGGATGTTTGGTTTCTTTTTTGAGTAAAGAAACCGTTTATAAAAACTTATCGAAATTTTATTATCGTACTATTTTGTTCTGCTTTTGTTAAATATATTTATCAAATTCATGCATATATGGGTTAAAAGGTTTATTTCCAGGTTACAGGTTTCATCGTGATTACAGTTCCATGAAACATGACTTGTTTATTTAGAGAAATGAGATTCGAGTTACGATTTAAAGCCATCGTTGCTTTCTCGTTCATAGAAAAATAGATGATTCATTTGTCAAAGTTATGAATCTATTATGGCATGCTACAAGTCAAAATAGAAGTAAATATACTAGAAAATTACCTGCTTTCCCTTGAACGAGAAATTTCTTTACCGGTGCTCTGTTCTTGTCTTGTCTATGTAGGCCAGTTAGTTAATGTATTGTCGTTTAATAATCAAACATATAAAAGGGATCCTGTGTAGTTCCTTTTCAAACAATTAGTTCATAATTTGCTCTTGTAATATATAATTAGTTCCTTCTAAAACATGAAATTAAGAACAGACCTGTGTTTCCAGTGATAAACAAATGAGGTACAGGTATTCATTCTTAACAAAGAGGTTGTAATACCCCATTGTACACGTGCGTCAGTTATAAATACGAAACCTTAACTCACTTTTAATAATGTGCTAAGTTTAACTTTAATTAGTGTTCAACAGACTCAATTTGTTTTTCAAGTTATAAACCAATCTTCAAATAAAAACAATACTAATTATAGAATATACCTTCTACTGTATTTATGACTATTGCATTGTTCTTACAAGGTGGATATATTTTGGAGAAGAGCACTCTTTGAAAGCAGCGGGAAGGTTCATTGTCTGTTGAATGCTGAGTTTTTGACATATGAAGTGAGTGAAGCTTCGGAGAAGCGTCTGCAAGACTATCTACTTCAAACCAATCACATAAATGGTAATGCTATCAGCTTGGTATGAAAATGACAAAATTTAATGAGATGTCATTTTTTAAATATTTTCTTTACATATCTCTACATAAAAGTAAAACTGATTAAATAAAAGATGATTAGCGCAGTCTTTTAAAACTTAAACCAATTAAATATGCAAATTGAAAACATATTTATACGATAGAGTTCCGCTTTCAAAACACAGATAATTGGCCTTCAATATTAAGACTAAAACATTTCGGAACCGAATCATGGTCCATTTTATAGTAAAAGGTATCGATAATAAGAACGTTTTAATAATTAGAACTCTAAATTACATTCTAAGTACAATGTACTAGTATAAATAGGGGGCTGGGGAGAAATCCTAGGGACGGTCGGGACAATAAACAATCTAACTGAAGAAGAAGAAGTGATTATGCCAGTTAAAAGGGTAGTCTTACGGATTTTAATGAACTTAGTGCGTTGGTTAAAACTTTGTGCACTTCTTTGAATTGTTAGATGCAAACTACCGTCTCTGCATCATCTGTGGGTCAGACAGAAAACATCGCTCTGGTACTATGGTATCCTTTCTTGGCAAGTTCCAAAGACAGGCTCCCGTGGTTAATATGTATAAACTGCGAGAGTACGTTGCCAAGAAGTTTGTGCCAGATAAAGAATACGGTGATAGGTCTGCGGCTGTTGTGGATAAGGAAAGGTATAATACTACTCAAGTGCATAATGTAAATATCATGCACAAGTAAAAAATGCTTCAGTTGTTGTTATTTCATTTAACCAGATTAAATCATTAAATCAAAGAAATCAGGTTATATAACATTTTTACTAAATCAGCATGATCTAATGCTGTACACTAGTGCTGACAGCCAGGTTTAAGTATAACGTTATTGACCTGCAGCTTGTTTTTAGAATGTGATAAAACTGGGAGAGAACTTTATCATATTTGATGTTAAGCGGATGTATTAATCATTTCCAGTGATAGCTCTAGTTTTTTAAACTATCATCTGCTCATTTAAGAAGCCGATTCGTTGAATTTATTGAAACATCGAAAACTATGTAAGATTTTGAACTGTACCTGAATTTTTAGATCAACTGTGCGTGTGATAAAATCTTGGCGATCGGGTATTGGAAAGTCTCTTTTCAAGATAAGAAGAGAAAAAGAACTGTTGTGTCTGAAGGAAGATGAAGTAAAAACTGAATCGGTGACTATACCACTGCAAGAAAAGAATGTTGATATTCACTTTGTTATTGAACGATTACTAAATCACACACTTAAACCAACAGAGCAGGCAAAAAGGCTTTTTCACATAGATATTTCGCACGAGGTATTTCATATTTATGATTCAGAATGTTATCCTTTGGTAGTGAAATTTTCTTTATTCTTTATGTACATATGTAGCTCACAGTCGTAAATATAAGTTTATGTTAACACATGCACTGAACATAAAAGTTAGGCTGAAATATTGTTGAAAGTTAGATTGAATTATCCTTGGAAGTTTTCAGTAGTCTTTTCTGATGTTTACAAATTCGTCTTCACAGATTTTTGTTATACAATAAATCATTGCATGTGAAATATAAAATAGACAATACCGTTCATCAGCTTATTTTGTGGATTGCCCTTTAGAAAAAATATAGCCTACGAAAGATAAAAAGTCAGCTCTATGACGCATCGAGAACATTACTTGTATGTTTCTTGTTAGTGAGTAACTTTTAATTGCCATTTTCAGGTGCAAGAAGGGGTGGATTATTTACTATTCAATTTACTAATTCTTGGATGTTTAACAGACAGAACAGGTTATGTGTGGAGAAAATCAGACTCTGACTTATATCTGATAGAAACAATGCCAATTCTGATCAGATCAGAAGATGAACAGGTATTCTCTTAGAGAAAGTATTTATGTTTTACGAACTTAAATACTGCCCATACGAAAAAGTCGGAATCAAGGCAATTAACCTGCCTCCGTTTGTTTGTCAGTTCCTTACCCACCCCAGCTACTGTGATCGCTCGATGTCCGTCGTATGTCTGTCTATCTGTTTTATTGTCTGTCTACACTTGTGTATGCAATACAGGCTGCATTTTGATCTTCATGATACTTGGTCAGAATGACTGCCTTGATAAAATCTAGGTAAATGGGTGAACAGGGATTAAAACATTGGTCACCAGGTCAAATCATAGAAAAACATTGTGTTTGCAATAAAGGTTGCGAATTTTATACGATCTTCTCGAATGATTGTCTTCTTGAAATCCTGGTCGAGTTTGAATACGGGTTATCTGAGGTCAAATATTAGGTCACCCGATCAAATAATAGAAAAACCAATAAAGTCTGCATTTCCTCTTGAACTCCGAAAATTAAGTCAGAATGGCTGTCTTGATAAAATCTAGATCAAGTTTGAATATGGGTTATATTGAATAAAACACTATTGGTCAGAATGTTTGTCTAAATGATTTCAAGGTTAAGTTTGAATCTGGGTCACTTTTGTAAAAAAACTAGGTCGCACAGTCAAATCAAAGTTAATCTTTGATAACACCGTACAGGCCACAATATCAAATCTTCATGAAAATTGGCGCGAATGTTTAAATGGTTTCTATGTTAATTTTGAAACTGGGTAACTTGGGGTGAAAAACTAAGTCACGAGGTCAAATAAGAAAACCTTGTTAACATTCTAAAGGCCACATTTACAATCCCGTCAATATGAAAATTTGACAGAATATTTTTTGAATCTGGGTCACCTGAGGTCAAAAATTAGGTTAAATGACCAAATTAAAAAAAACATTGTTGTCACATGTATTAGCCAATCATCATGAAAATTAGTCAAAATATTTGTCTCGATTTTTATAAAGTCAAGGTATAATCTGGGCCAAGTGGGGTTAAAAACTAAGCCTTTTGGTTAAATCAAAGAAAACCCTTGCTATTACTCTAAGAGTCCACATAAATGTTCATTTGTCTCAATGATTTCTATATCAAGTTTCAATATGTGTCACCTGGGGTACAAAAGTTGGCCAAAGATTCAAATAAAATGAGGCCTTATTTGATATCCAATACTCATGAAAATTGGTCGGAATGTTTGTACCAGTGACTTCTAAGTCAAATTTGAAACTGGGTCACTCGGGGTCAAAAATCTAGATCACTATAATAAATCAAATTCAAGCATTGGAAACAGTCTAGAAACCAGCCTTATACCCAATTGTCATGAAATGAAGTATTTGTTTTGATCGTTTCTAGGTCAAGATTAAATGTGGATCACCTGGGATTAAAACCTAGGTCACCAAGTCATTCCACCGAAACCCATGGTATCCCCCGCCAAAGGCGGAAAGATATTGTTTTGGCGTTGTTTTGGCGTTGTACGCCCGTTCGTCCAAGGAACCTATTGATAGAATTTCATTTAAGATACAATACGTATACAATATCATAATGCCGCGGCGCGCGCGCACCTTTCATCAAGATATATATTTTATATAGAAACTTAATTTTTTTTTCTGAAACTAATAGTGCTGATTTAATTTAACTTACAACAACTGAGTTCTGTATGGCTGTTAGATTCAGAACAAAGAAATTACCCCACGCAGATAGGACAAAATGGGGTTGTAAAATTCAAAAACTTATTCTTTTTCTGAAGAGGCTTGTTATTATTTGATTTAGGTTAGCACAAATAATAAACTTTTTGTTCTTTAAAATGGGAAATTTAGAATCGAGGCCCTTAAGGAGGTGTAGTGCTTTTCTTACATATTCTATATAGAAACTTGAGAATCATTGTTGTCTGAAACTAGTAGTACTGATTTAATTTAACTTACAATAGTTAAGTTCTTTATGATTTTAACTTGAAGAAAGCAAATATTCCCTCTGAGATGAGGCCCAAAAGGGGTGGTGAAATTTTAAAAATGCTTCTTTTTTCTAAAATATACAAACCAATACACTTTCCAGTTGTTCTTTTTCAGTTATTTTCTTCATTCGGCGGGGGATATAAATTAACTGAATTTGCTTGTTGATACTGTAGAAGTCTTTTTTTATAGCTAATCATCATGTACATGTAAATTGGTCAGAATGTTTGTCTTGTCAAAGTTAAGCTGAATCTTTGTGTTTATGATATATAGTGTAAGGTTGAATTTAAAATAGGTCATCTCGGGTGAAAACTAGGTCGCCATGTCTAATCGTAGGAAACCCTTGTGTATGCAATAGAGGCTGCATTTTTCATTGGATATTCGTGACACTTTGTCAGAATGAGTGTCTTGATAAATTCTAGGTTGAGTTGAAATATGAGTCAACTCGGGTCAAAAACTAGTTCATCAAGTCAAATCGTAGGAAAACCTTGTGTATGAAAAGGTGGCTGCATTTTTCATTGGATATTAATGAAATTTTGTCCGAATGAATGTCTTCATGAATTTTAGCTTGAAATTTGGTCATATCGGCTCAACTAGATCAACTTGGCAAATCAAAATACAACATTGTTAACACACTAGGGACTACATTTGACCCGAAATCATCATGAAAACTGGTCAGAATGATTTTCTCAATGATGTCTAAGCCAGGTTTGTAACTGGGTCACATGGGGTCAAAGGTAGGTCACAATGTCAAATCAAAGAAAAACCCTTTTAACACTGTAGAGGCCACATTTGATACCCATGGAAATTGGCCAGAATGTTTGTCTTCATACTTTGAATCTGCGTCACCTGGGGTCAATAACTAGGCCACAATTATGAACACTCGGGTGAGCGGTATAAGGCCATCATGGCCCTTTTGTTTACGTTTCTTATTCATAGTTGGGCACAATTTCAATCTGAATGAGCGTATGATTTAAGCCTTAAGTTTACAGAAATGTATTGCGATAGAGTGACTTGGTGCATTGTAATTAATCTATAAGATAATTCGCTCTTTAAATTTGTATTTTATAAAGGCATAGTAAAAGGAAAGTTTAACATGTGCGCTTCCGTTTTCAAAGGCGGGCGTATTAAAAGAGCTCCGTCCGTCCGTCTGTCCGTCATCTTATATATCATGGTTCCATATAACATGGCGCAAGTGTTCAGCACATGAAGACGACGTGTCACGTGCAAGATCCACGTATCCGGTATATATGCCCACATTTGTGTCCAGACTGTAACTTTGTCATTCATTGAAATATTTTAAAATTAATTGGCACATATGCTCAGCACATCAAGACAATGTGTCGCGAACAATACCCACGTCCCTACCTTAAAGGTCAAGGTCACGCTTAGAGTTTAAAGATAATGTAATCCTGTATATATGCTCACATTGGTGTCCGAACTGTAACTTTGTCATGCATTCAAGAATTTTGAAATAACTTGGCACATATGTTCTGCTCACCAAGATGACGTGTCGTGTGCAAGACCCACGACCGTACATCAAAGGTCAAGGTCACACTTAGTGTTTAAAGGTCAAGGAATTTTGTATACATGGTAACTCTGTCATGCATTGAAGGATTTTAAAATTACATGACACTATTGACGAACACATGGAGATGACGTGGCATGCGCATGTCCGGTGTCCTTACCTTGAAGGTCAAGGTAACACTTACAGGTCAGAGGTTGAAAATCATGTTCATTCATGTCCGGCTTTTAACTCTGTGATATATGAAGGATTTTAAAATGAATTTTAACAAATGTTCAGCACACGTAGATGAAGTGTTTTGTGCAAGTACCGGGTCTGCATACTGTGAGACACCACTTTTGGGGGCATTTGTCACTAATTAGGGACATCTCCTATTTACAACTCAAACTATCCTCAGTTATTAGTTCATCATATGAACATTGATTAGTGCTAATTGACGAAACTTAATTGCTATTTTTCAGGATTCAGAACTTCACTACCTGCATACAATGCTGACAGTTCTTCCAGACATTACATGCAGGTCACCACGAGAATGTGTTCTCGTATATTCAGGAACAAGACTACAAGGTTTTTAATACTTTTGATCAGCGATGAAGTATTTCATTGCATATTATTTTGATATTTTCTAAAGGAATTGCGTTATATAATTTGTAAAGACAGCATAATAAATTGGTTTTAGTTATACAAAGCTCGCGAATACCAAATGTCAGTTATTAATTCATTTTGTCAATGATTTTTTTGACATTTATAAAGTGCGAATTGACTCGGGCAGCAGCAAAAAATGATGATACAAATTTTACTTTCGTTTGGAAGGATGCCCGTAAAAATAACAAAATGTATATATTTCTATGTTCTGTAGATCAAAAAGACTCTGACCAGCTTTTTGATGAAGAAGAGTTCAAAAGTGAGATATATCAAAGACCGTTCCAGTACCTTCTTCGACTTAGAGATGCAAAACAAATGGACGATGTAAAAACTGACAGCCCAGAAGGAACTTCACAGTCATGTCTGGAAGTACTTCTAAGGTGATTTACAATTTAAACATAAAAACAGCATAAGCGAGGAAACTACTACTACCAGGCTTTCGGTACTTCTTCTTATATTTTTATACCCTTACAAATAAAATTTAGGGGAAAGGTAGGTCGGTTGGTCTGCCCAAAAGCTCGTAAGCCTTCCCAATGGTTTTCATGATGATTATTTTGTCATTGATCATTTTGTCAGACGACCTGCATAATCTATATTCTTCCTTAGCCGCCTCAAAGTTAAATTGTGGTAAATAGTTTGAGGGTATTTATAAAGCTTAGATCAATTTTAGTATGTCGAAGTGATGTGCATTTTTCACACATCTTGGTTCAAGTTCACGCTTCGGAGTTCGAAGTTCTGTGTCTATAGTTCGTATACTCTTGCAGGATTTCAGAATAGCGCGGCACAAATGTCAACAGGGTGCGGTAAACATAATTTGATTGAAAAATCCATTTATTGTGACAAGGAGCGTTTGATATAGAGTATTTATTTCACGTTAAGTGATATTTCTAGTTGTGTCTTCGTACCATGTAAAGTAACAGTTGTGTATTTTTCTCCTTCGTGTTCATGGTCAATAGATATTGCGGAATCAAAGATCCATCCTGGGCAGAACTTCATCATTTTGTTTGGTTCCTTAACACGCAGTTGTACGACTTCACAATGAACAATTTTGTAAGTACAGCTGCTGCAGAAGATCTTCCAGGTTTTTCAACTTTTGTGCTGAAGTTCCTGATTCAAATGTCTAAGGTTAGTTTATTTCTTTTGTCTTATTTAATGTGTTTTATTAATGTATAAGAGCTACATGTAATACGAAGATGAAAACGAAAGTAATGCAGTAAAATTTGACAAAAATCTTTTCTTGACAATTTACCTTTCCTACATGTATCAATTTTCAACGTTCTTTTATTTAACATGCACGAGTCTTCTTTTCGAGAAGACCTATTTTCTTAGCACAAGGTAAGCTATTGTTATCACACTCTGATTGTTTCTGTGCGACGTACGTCGTCAGTCGTTAGTCGTCATCATTTAACTAAAAGAATCTACTTAGACTAGTCAAATTTTAATCACACTGCAAAGGAACGTTCCTTTTGTGAACTAGTTGGTGCCAAAAATCTATTCTTTGCAGAACCATCACTAGCCAAGAACGTTTGTATTTAATTTGTATAATTGTGTAGTATTCCTTTACAAAAGTTCAAATTATGATTTTGATAAAAAATGGACGCTTCTTGGGATCAGTTGACATGACTTGTATAAAAGAACTTTAAATTTGAAAGATTTCAAGATCACGTCATCGAAATGTTGCTTTGGTGACCGTTGACCAGCTTTGTTGACTTGTCAATACGTCTGGCCTTTAGGGGCGGAGCATATTGTTTTCATATGACAATAGAAAAATTTAAAACTCTTCTTCTCAGAAACTGTTCAGTTTAATTTTCAATTAATGTATCGAAATAGATTTTAATGGCTCCTCTCCCATATTTTCTCAAATTGTGACACACAATTTGCCACGTTTGGTAGTTGTTATTTGTTTTACAAGTCTCAGACCTGACGTATTCGGTGTGTACTATTGTTTAATAGTCCTCAGCCAATTATTTGCAAATCATTCCCCTGGGGCAAATAATGGCCAGCTTCCTTGTGCCATTTATTGTACACAGAAACGTTAGAAGTATTATTGTTCTTCATTGCAATACTCGGAGCTTAGAACTTAGATTTTCTTTCGGCTTTTACATCATCATCCGTATTTATATAGTGAACTGTGCTCTATTGCTCATATGCTGATCGCTTTCAGGACTTCTCCACAAGATCCTTGAATATCAGCGAGGAATCGCCAGGTCTTCAATTCCAACACGAAGAACGCATGCAAGTTGATGGTGAAAATATTAAGGACGAAAACACTGATATAGTTCAATTGTACCAAATGAGAAGAACCTGGGAGAGCAGGTACATTTTACTGATACTATTTCATTTCCATTAGATAAAATTGATATACATGTATTGGATTAGTTCATTTGGTAAAAATCATTCATATTGTTACCTTTGATGTAGATACATGTACTGCATAGATATTTTACACTGAAATGAATAGGGAACGGTATATGAGTCGATGAATAAATATCGTACGTCGTTTTTATTATAGAGTGCCAATGAGCTAGTCTCATTTTTATCTTCCTTAATCATGTGAATCTTCACGGTGTGTCTGAACTTAAATCATTGAAGTACACGTAATATCTGTATTCAGTAAAACTGCGACAGATGTTTTATTTATATTTCAGCCCACACCCGTATCTTTTCTTCAACATGGACAGAATGACATTTACCTTCCTCGGGTTTAATATTGAAAAATCTTCAGGAAATTTAATAGACCAACAAACTAGACTTGTTTTAGAACAAGGTATTATGAGGAAGAATCTGTACGAAGCTCTTGAGAGAAACCATGCTCCTTTACAAGAGAATTTCAATTCTCTCCCAAGGTATGACATTATAAATCCTACATAGTTTGAAACAAACAAATATAAAACGAAAAATATTTTGAGTAATTTTTTCTGTTGATGAAAGGGGCTTGATGTATATCTATTTGTTTATACTGGAGTTTTTATGCTTCCCGAAGCAGGGAGCAAATACAATGTAGGCGCCGCTTTGTATATCCACCGCCTGTCAGTCCGACATACTTCTTGCCCGGAGAATAACTCGATAACTATTCAAGAGATTGAGTTGAATCTTCACACATTGCTAGAGGTCATTTAGAGAAAGTGCAGTAACCAAGAATCATAACTATAGCTTAACCAATTTTTTGTATTAGTCCCCTTTATTTAAAATGATTGTCCATAACATATCTAGAAATTTATGTAAGAGATTGAGATGATATTTCACAAAGAGATAGAGGCAAGTGAGAGGGAATGCAGTTATCAAGAACAATCTTACACCTCTAACTAACTGTATCTTTTAATTATCTCCGTTTATGTAATATGCTTGTCCGGTGGAATTGAGTTTATATTGATAGTTGCCAGTTAGAGACAATGCATTGGCTAGGGACTATCTCTCTAGCTGTCCTCATTGTTGAATTAACATGACGCCAATAATGCGATAACCTCGCCCCTTTATTGATGTCGGAGTATTTATAACAAAAGATTCCATTCAAACCCAATTTTGACTGGTATTAAAATCATTTGATTGACACCTGGCGTCATGTTAATTATCTCAGTTTATGTGATATGCTTGTTCGGAGGATACCTCTAAAACTATGTAGGGATTGACTTGATATTTACACAACATAGAGATCCTTCAGAGGGAGTGCAGTTACTAAGAGCCATAATCCTGCATTACCCCGTATTTCAATTATTTCACTTTTGAATTTACTCTTGTCCGAACAAGTTTCTTAACAATGTCCAAACTCTAAAAATATTTTTAGGATTGAGTCTTTTTGCACAATGTTAGAGGGCATTCAACAGAATTGCCGTGTCTAATAACAACTTGCCTTAATTTGAATAATATCCCTTATCCTGTGAAATTATGACTGTACGGAACATAGCTCAGAAACGTTCCACAGATATATTTCATATTTAAGACAATTAAAGGTTATTGAAAGGAAGTCATATGTTCAAGAAACATAAATTTGTTTGTGTCAGTGATTTAATTATGTCTCGTTTGTGTTAGTTTGCTTATCAACAATAACAAGTTCTTGCAAATGAATTGAAGCTTGTTAAGTTTTAATCTGACAATGAGAAAAAATGTGCTGTTCATTCTAAAACTGATGCTTTGGGAAACATCCATCGGTGTTTCTGATGCTCCTGTACTGTTTTCACTTTATCAAATGTATGCAATTCAAGAATTTAATTGACATTGAAGGAAGCTGTCGGAGAAAATATCTTACAGTATAATAATATAACTCATAAATGCAAAAGAATCAGTATGTTAAA
This sequence comes from Saxidomus gigantea, assembly GCA_032359765.1. Taxonomy (NCBI): domain Eukaryota; kingdom Metazoa; phylum Mollusca; class Bivalvia; order Venerida; family Veneridae; genus Saxidomus; species Saxidomus gigantea. The sequence goes on from JAUMHA010025893.1 coordinate 11,462, forward strand.
AACTTCACACCCAGTATTTTTGCAGTTAATCCGGTCAGATATTTCATACAACAATGGAGAATGCAATGCTATAGCTGCAGAAAATAATCAAACAATCAAGTGATTCCAAAATGCATTTAACGAATTTATAGCGCTGCAAATTCTGACTAGAAAGCTTAGAAAGGATTCTGGAACTGGATGGACATACTTCAGAAAACAGTATGTCTCCTACATAGTTAGAAGGCAGAGGCATACTACTTAACAGGAATGCTAAAGGTAGCGCGGAGATAAAGCTTAGAGGATCAAGCTCGATTTGAATAATTCATGTAAACACGTACCTACATTTTATTACACAAATGACTATTTATTTTACAGTTTTTCTGTTATTTTTACAGGGATAACAAAATTAAAAAGCTGCGTGCTGTACTGGGTGTAGAATCATCGGATGATCCAGACACCACTTATGAATTGACAACGGACAATGTCAAAAAGATCATGGCTATTTACATGCGATTTAGGTTTGATAGTTCTCATTCAATATGAGGTTTCTTTACGTCATAAGGAAAACATAAAATGCATTGAAAGCCCTTCTTCTTAAAAAATGTAAAGGCTGCTAAGAATAATATTTTTATCCACATACAAGAGGTTTACTCTTTCGTAATAATGATGATGCTTTGCAGTTTTGAGGCGCAGACATTTAGGTTTAGATTATTAAATGGCATTGATATTCTTCGTCAATACAAAACATTTTTCATTATCGTTAAATGTTTTTCAAGAAACAAAGGCTATACATTGTACATTTCTTCTTATGATTTAGATGCAACATTCCAGTCATCATAATGGGAGAAACTGGGTGTGGAAAAACACGGTTGGTCAAGTTCATGTGCAAATTGCAAGTACCAGCGAAGGCAAAGGTCGAGAACATGATTCTTATGAAGGTATCTCCTATTTCATTAATGTACGTTCTAATGGTATTTTATATTCGAATGCAACCACTGACTACTTTCCTGTACCAAGATTCGATTTACACTTGCAATTTTGTTATTATTTATGGTAGCTCCTAACTGTTTCATTTCTCACTATTCCTCTACGTGTTTCTCGATCGTAGATTATTAGATCCTAAGAGTCTAATACTATGGATGAGCTTTTAAAGCATTGACCCCCATTAAAAACACGAAATGATTACGGTTGATTGCAGATAAGAGAACTTCTACTATAACTGAAAGTCTTAAATGGCTTCTTCGAATGATCCAATGGATGGAATATCACAAAACCTTCTCATAACCTTCAAATTGCAGGAATCATTTCGGTCCAGTTCCGATAGGAGTTTTCATTCATAGAAATGCGCAAACATGAAGCTAATCTTGACGACTGATCATCTCATACCGAAATGGCGATACTAGCTTCTGTATAACAATGTGTATTTAATAAGCAAACTTAATTTATTAGATTTTAGGTATATGATAAAACACAAAGTAGGAAAGAAAATCATAATTAAAGCGCAATCTTAATACAAAGAAGGCATAAGAAAATAAAAAATATTCTGTATCAAATACCCAATCTTGTTCAGAATTGTTTAGGTAGAATACAGTCTTCTGGATTTCAAGCAGATTAAAAAAAGGAACTATATTACATTCTTTATAAATGTTAAAAAAAGACTTGTGTCTAGTTTCAAAAGAAATGGTACAACTTGATCAAAACAGCCTTTCAAAATATTACTTTTATATGATACTTACCTAGGTCCATGGTGGGACTACAACTAAGGATATAATAAAGAGAGTAAAGAAAGCAGAAACACTTGCAAAGGAAAATAAAGAGAAATATGGTGATCGTATGTATACAGTGCTTTTCTTCGATGAAGCCAATTCGTCAGAGGCAATTGGACTCATTAAAGAAATCATGTGTGATAAACGCATTATGGGAGAGAGATTGGAACTGTGTGAAAACCTCAAGATGGTGGCAGCTTGCAATCCATATAGAAAGTATGTATATTTAAAAAGTATTTTTTTAAAGTTATTTTATGAATTTAAAACAAAAAATTGGATACATGTATTTTCAAATACTATTCTAAGGCATCATTTTGCTGTTCTGTGACATTTTTCAAAATATCAAAATAAAATGTTTGAGTATGTTACTATTATTTTCAGTGTCCTAATTTTCATGCGAATGTAAACATCCATGCCGAAAAGCGATACAAAAGTATTGTGTTTATAGCATTTTTGTTTAGTATTTAGATGTATATTAGTTTAGTAAATGAACTTAAATTAATAATGTTACTGTTTCTAACAGACATTCGGAACAGCTTATTAAAAAACTTGAAATGGCTGGACTAGGATATCACGTTGATGCTGAAGATACAACAGACAGACTTGGTCGTGTACCGATGAGACGTCTTGTATATAGAGTGCAGCCTCTGCCTCGCAGTCTGCTACCACTTGTCTGGGACTTTGGACAGTTGAACACACATGTGGAAACATTGTACATTCAACAGATGGTCAAAAGATACGTGAGTTATTTCTATTTCTTTCCCTTTGCACATTATAAATGTTTGATTTGTTTATGTCTTTATGCGTTTATCGTCTGCTTTGTTGTCAGTCATAATAAGAATTTCGTTGATGAATTAAGATGTACCTCAGTTACATGTATAAGGTGATTTTATCATTACATTTAAACCTGATATCATCGTAGGACTAGTTATCCGGTTAGGTTTTGAGTCGCTGTTATTCATATTTCTTTTTTTTCGAATGAAAGTGGACTGATATTTAACAGTTATGTTCAAAGTTTAATTGTTTGTACAAGATTGCATTTTCACAGGTTCTCTTTCTTCTTTACAGATTGATGCTGGTCATCTTCCAAACATCAGAGGATTAAAAGAAGTCACAAGTGAAATATTAGCAAAATCACAAGAATACATGAGACTTCAAAAGGTATACGAAAATTCTATAACCAAATTACAGTGTACAGGATTTTTAAAATAAAAATGAAGATAATACATATTTCAAATGATATGTATGTACCAAGAAGTGAAACATTTCAGACAAATTTCATTTACAAATATACACATATTTATTTTAGTTATTCCTTATGTTATAGTATGTCTTGTGCAGAATATGACTCGTTATACATGTATTTTTAAAAAAACAATGTTCAAACTGTAAATAAAATAGGAATTCAAACTTTTAGAAAAAGAACAGTGCCCAAGTACCTTCACTCTGTCTTGGCTAGTTGGGCCTTTATCACCATTGGATACTTTTTTTCGTCCAACGCAAGTCTTCAAAACTATGAATAAGAATTAGTTGAAATTTTATATCATGATAATGAGAACATTGGAAGATGTATTTTGCTTGATGTTATAACTGTTTCAATGTGTGCAACATACGATAGGTAAATTGTATGTTTTAATCTGTAATTTTTAGGATGAGTGCAGTTTTGTGTCTTTGCGAGATGTGGAACGTGTTTTGACTGTGATGAGTTGGTTTTATTCGCAAAACGATGAGGAAAGAATGCTTTACAATTTGATGGATGAAAAGTTATATGGAAATGACGATGCCAACACTGATGAAGGGATGAAGGTAGGAGTTCAGGTTCTTTTAACAGATTGATTATCATTTTGGTTGTTCAAAACAGTTGTGTAAATATCGTATTTTGTGATATCGTCGTCAGTTTTTGTCATGTTCATATTCGCTATATTTTGATATATCACATAAAAGCACTGTTATAATAAATGAATTCACAAATGCAAAACTATAAGTTAGAGCGATTGGAAAAAAGAAAACTGTTAATAAGTGTTTGAATTTCTTTTGCACTAACATGTTACAGTTAAGACCGTGATTATTTTCTTATTTCCCTCATTTCAGTGTTTTTTTTCACAGTTTATCATTCACTCATTCCCTTTGTTTGGTATAAAATGACTTTCAAAACTTCAAAATAATTATCCTCAATACTTTTCACAGATTGTACTTAAAGAAACTGCTTAACTTAAAACTCTTTATATTCATTTCGTCCTAACACAGACTAAATTTGACTAAATCATATCAAAATACAAAATAGAAAAAAATAGTATCTGAAACACTAGACGCCTTTGTTACTTTACATAGCAAAAGGGAAACAGATTCGACGATATAACACGATCCTTGGTTCTGGCGCTAGGTGTTTGTTACCATGCCTGTTTGAAAACTCGGAAAAAATACAGAAGGTTCATCTCACGATGTTTCAAGCCACCATGTCAACTCGCTAGGGGAAAGGATAAAATATTTGAAGAAATTGACTGGTATATCAAATATTCATTTTTTTCTTTTTACGAAAGAGTAGGATATAAAGTCTGTGACAAATTATACATACTTCTCGCCACTTTTGTTTAAACTTTGATGGTGTATATTTCTGTTAAACGATATAATGTATCATAAAATTGGACTTCTTTACTAACCTCCCGTGCCTCCACATTATTTAGTGATTTCGTTTCAATCTACGTAAATGTTACTATTAGCAGCTTTGACATTACTCGAAAATATAGAAAAATATAAACCTTTGTGAAAATTTTGTCTCATTGTATATTACAATGAATGACATGTTTATAAAGCCTTTTTCGAAAAAGCTTGTTCGAGTATTTCAAGCATTTATTAATGTATGTTTCAAAACAGTTAAACAGTCTTCACTGTCTTCTACATTTTGTACTTTATTTATTATTGTGTAAGCATGGATAAGAGGGGTGATCCAGACTTAATCGGACTTATTTTCCTTTACAAATCGAAATTTTTATTTGAGTTTTGTACAAATGAACTTTAATTTTGAAACAATTTTTAACCAAATTAAACTTTTCATAAAACGAGGGGCATTATTTTGTCTTTCGTGACTCTCTTACAGCAGACCGTGGACACTGATTTGAAGATCTGTGATAGGCAAAGTTGCATGAAAGTTATAACTTTTTGGAGTTCAATTCTTTTTCATTTCCTGATGTCACATGCATCATTTCACAAACTATTATATGGACATAGTTGTTGGACAGTACAACGTGTATTAATAGAACGACGTAAGATAGAAAGTCAGTTACAGGTTGATTCGTCGTCAGCTAACAAGATACATTAAAATTCGAATCCAGAACGCAACAACTTTCGTCATTTTATGTTCGTTGACATTCTCAGCCTTGCTGTTGCATTTTCACTGTTTTTGTATGTATCGTAGAATTTTTTGAACAAACGAAATGAAAATTTCTAGAGATGGTCAAATAAACTGTGGGCCAGACATCAATTGGAATGCTTTTAATAAAAAGTTGCTACTACACGCTTTGTTAAAGTAAGAGACGATTGTGGTAAATTCTGGATCACCTCTCGTAAATGTTAAATTAAAGGAGCCTAACATGATTACATACATTTGTTTTCTCATAGACAATGTATGTTTAAAAATAAAAAAATATTTTATGAACTTAACAGCTGTCAAGATGTTTTCCTAGACCACGTAGACTTAGAAAAAAACATTGCCCGTAACATGGCATTGAAAGAGAACGTGTTTATGATGGTCGTGTGTATAGAATTGCGAATACCATTATTCCTGATTGGAAAACCGGGAAGTTCTAAATCACTTGCCAAGACTATTGTTTCTGATGCAATGCGCGGCAATGCAGCAAAGCAAAAACTTTTCAAAAGAATGAAACAGGTATGTAGCTTTGCAACACTATAATAACTAAAGACAAATTTTACCAAAACAAATGCACATCTGATCTCATTCGAGATAAAATATCTCATCTTATTAACTAATTAATCGTCAAAAATGAAATAAGAAAAAGGACAACAAACGTGTTATATTTCCTTGTACACTACTTTTCAACATATATAACGAAGTATAGGCGCTCAACACGAATTAAAACTTTTTGGCTTCCTACTTATCAATACTGCCATATCTTTAGTTATGAGTCTTTTAGTAAACGCGGTTTGATGTCAGTTATTGTTACCTTTTGTACGATTGCTAAAGGTGCATACATAACATTTTTCGTTGTGATAATCATGTTGTATTTTGTCAGCGGGAAACAGTTTCAGTTAATTATATATCATGCCTGGATCTTTCGGCAGGCAAAGATGGTGTCATACCAGTGCAGTCCAATTTCGACGCCAGGTGGTATTGTAGGAACGTTTAATCAGTGTGCTCAGTTCCAAAAAGACAAAGATTTAAGCACATTTGCATCAGTAGTTGTACTTGATGAAGTTGGTCTTGCAGAGGACAGTCCTAGAATGCCTTTGAAGGTTTGACTTTCTTACAGATAATGATTTGTTTGTATTTCAGCTTGTCATAAATCTTCATAAATAAATACTTATTATTTTTGCTAGACCTTAAATTTCTGTGCGGGAAATGTAAGGTTAAGAGTGGTTTATACGTTTTGAATCCTGGTCACTTTGGTCTTGGAGTTTTGGGGTATTTATCTTTACGTAAAGTGAAAAATTGCGTAATACTATCTATAATTAGTCGTTAAGTAGAATATGTTGTATATTTTGCTATATTTAATTTCCTAGGTATCAATTGAATATGATTTATATATAGAACATAAGATTTGATACACATTTTGGTAATATAAGGAGAAATAATAGTTCAACCGGTGAACTACTTAAATGGAATTTTGTACCAATCAGATGTTTTGTATATGTATTTTTCAAACTTTTGTTATTGAAAGATCATCTTTGATCTTATAATTTGTTTGCAGCAGCTAATTTAATTTAAGTTCTTTTAATTATAACCCCGAAACGAAGTTTGCAGGGGCGGAGATAAGTGTTATAGGGGTCACGCTGTGGTTGGTCGGTCCGTTGCATTTTTCTTGTCCGGAGCATAACTTGAAAACTATTTGCTGGAATTCAGTACAACTTCATACAATGGTCAAGCACAATGAAAGTAAGTGTAGTGTACAAGAACCACAACTCTATTTTAGTTTTGTAACAAGGCATTATGTGACTATTAATTTCTTCAGTTGACAAAGCAGTCTTGCCGTGGTATTAATCACATTAAGTGATAGGTCAAGTTGAAGTTTGTTTTAATTTCAGACCTTACACCCGCTATTAGAGGATGGATGCCAAGGTGACGAAGATCCGCAGGACTTTATGAAAGTATGTGTTTGAACTGCTTATATGTATTAGATGATTAACGTTCAATCAAGTAGATGTTGCAATAATTAAATTTTCAAAGCATTTCTGATTTTAAGAAGTTTGAACAGAAACAGTGTAAAGCAAAATGTTTTCCATACGTATTCAATCGGCAAATTCTGAAACAAATTAAAATAAATCCTTGGTCTTGGTCGTCTTTAGATAAGACATAAATAGATATTTAGACAGTGCACAGTCTCACAGGGTGAGATTTAGAGCACATACATGTAAAGACATATTTGTAAAATTAAATGATTTTAGTCCAGTTTTAAACAGTGTTTGTAAACGTGTCATTTTTTCAAAGGTTGCCTTCATTGGTATATCTAACTGGGCGTTAGATCCTGCGAAAATGAATAGAGGAATTGTTGTACAAAGAGAAGTACCTGATCTTGATGAACTCATCAACAGTGCACGGTTAGTTAGCTTGAAATCTTCCTTCAAAAGAACTTTGTACCAGTAAAGCCTAGCAAATACTCAGTCTGTAAAACCCTTGATTATCAGAGATATAATTGGGACCTCCATAAAACAACTTCCAAAACATTGACTAGCGATAGAGACCGCCTGACACGAATTAATTTTGAAGTGTTCTGGCAAGCATCGGACTAATGACCAAAAGACGAACGAAAACCTTTGGTTCAGTACCAAAATATTCAGGGAAACAGATAAAACATTGTCACAATTTAAAACACTATCGTTCTATGATTACCAGATAATCTAATAATAATAAGTAAAAGCATTACTTAAAAGTAATATAATAGGAACGACAAGCTATTTTATTTAGTGGGTGGGGGTATTTTCGAATTAAAATTTTCTTGGTAGTGGCCAAACGATGTATTTAATGTTTTGCGGTTGTCGTTGTTTTACTCTATTAACAAATTAAGGGTGAAAATTTTCCGCGGATTTTTAAGGCCGCCGGGGTCACTTTTTAAATTGAGGTCAATCCGAGAAAAACATTTCGCGGTGGGGGTGGGAGGCTCGCCTGAACAGCGCTCTTCCGAGGCGATTCGGTATTTCCATTTCGGCATACGATTGTAAATTACGTCCGAAAATTGACTCCGTGCGCCGAAATTTGAGACCCCCGGCGTACGCCCGGACAAAGCAATATACATTGTGCTACCTAATTGGTGACACATGGTGTTACGTTATTGATACGGATTAATAGTTTACCATTGCTTAAAGACACATGAAGCTGTCAAACGTACTTATGCTTGCATACTCGCCAATCAACGGCACGATACCGCCTCGAGTGGGTGGAGCAAAGATGTACGCATTACGATAATCGATATATTATGAGATCAAAGCGCTGAAGGCACTCAAAATGTTCGGTCTGAAACATAGATGTTCGTAAGGATTTGTATTTAGGTAAGGAATGTTGAACACATGTTTTGCAATATGTCTGATAGTGTAAAGTGGAACATCTGACCACTTGATGTAACAGCATATTGAGTAATGTTACGGACGGTGAGTTTCCTCCTAGGTCAAGTGGTTAGAAAAGCTGAAACTTCTCAATTATTTAGAGTCTTGAGATCGAGCCCCGCTACTGACCACGTCTCTTTATGTGAGAAAGTTTGCTGGTTTTTAAGAAGATAATAGTTATAGTACCGGTCCTTACCAGGACTTATCGTAAGATTTACTGTCCACCTACTGTAAATAAACGTACATGTAACTGATATGCATTTCCTTTGACGTAGATCTTTTGTTTGAACTAAGTAATGAATAAAGAACAAAGTCGGAATATTCAATACATAGTATACATTGTACTGAGCACTTGAGCATGGCTT
>JAUMHA010026004.1:0-20339 GCA_032359765.1 Saxidomus gigantea
AACCTTTTGTGGGATTGTGTTTCGGGGTCAAGGTCAAGGACACTGTTACTTAAAAAAATGGTAATAAATAAACCGTAGAAGGATAAAATCAGACGAGCGTCAGGCACCCGTAGGCGCTGCTCTTGTTAGATATACGGTTACATTTGTAAAAAGACCTTCAGGTTTTGATAATTTTGCAGATGTTTATGAAGGTTTTAAGAAATTGGAATATCATGTAAGTTAACATGTCTTGTTTTTGTGAAAATATCATGCGTATTGATTTCATCACGACAGACGAACAGCAAAATGTGTTAAAGCTACGCGAAACCATTTGCATGAACACAACAATCAAAGATGTGCAGCGTGATGTACACAGAATTGACATTGACTTGATACAATCGATCGCCGGGTGGAGGTAAAGTTAGAGGAAGAGCTAGGTGTACATGTAACATGTTTTCGCATTTTCTAGCGTTAAGAAAAGTCACTCTACTTTATGTCATAGAATGATTCAACACTTGATTTATTGTTAATGTGCTAGGATGCAATTGGATTTTTAGAGTGATATACGGTTACTGTGACAATATCAGTGGAGTTCATATGCATAGTAATGTAATCACGTTCGCCGAAGGAAAATCACAGAAAAACTACATAAACACATATATAAAAGAAAAGCTGAACATGCTTATTTGATATCAGATGTGCCGTAAATTATACACATCTAAGAAACGGGAATAATACTTGTGTCACATTGTAAACAGAACAAAATAACGAAAGTAGGAAAAAACTGAAGGAAAACTGAAGGAAAACCAGAAATGCGTGACGGCGCATCAAAGTGAAGAAAGATATACATGTGATGTAATGTCACAACGAATTTAAATGCAAACGAATATTTTCAATATAAATCACTTTTCTCCAAGAAATTCCTCATACCGACTGTATATCTGAAATAGAGAAACGCATATCAATTTGCAATTATGCCGCACCCTATGAGCACTTCACTGTCTGTCCATCAAATCTTTTAGTTTAGTATTTGATCGTAATAAAACTCTTTCATTAAAGAGGTTCACTCTAAAACTGGATGCACTTTGAAATAATTTCAAAGCTAAAAGATACGTTAATGGAAATAATGTGGTTAACGCTCTGGACTACCAATCCGGATGTCCCCAGTTCGAATCCCGGCCGGGTCAATGTAAATTTCAGAAACGCATTTAAGTGTTTCCCACCCAGTCTCACGTGTATCGGTGCTTTACACTGGGCATATAAACAAGAACGAACCAAGGGGTCTACTCGTACAAGAGCTATGGTCTGGTACCCGGATTCCTTTGTATCTGCTTCTGCCTCTCTTCAACCTGCGCCTGTCAGGAGTCTTGGTAAGTTAAGCCAGGGAGAAGTCCCAGGGTCGGCCGTGACTTATAAACAATCTATGAAATTTCTTTTCCTAAATTTAAAAGACCACCAAAAAAATGCAGTAACTGGTAAATTTAGCGAAGTATGACGTTTCGTACTACCACCTTTAAACCTTCATTTTATAGTTTATTCAATTTTTGGATGGTAGTTTATCATAGAAAGTCGCTATTTTGGCGTGTTGTACAGAAACATGACATTTCTTAACATATGCTCTCTTTGAAAGTTTATTTATTTCTTTACTTCGTACATTAAGCATATTAAAAAATTTTGAGAAAATTATCTGCTTCTTGAAGAGTATGTCCCTTTAACTGAAGTAACATCTGCGACACAGAGAAGTATGCACGACAAATATAAAAGATTACTAGTGTGATCATTTTTGTGAGTAGAGCGAATTTCTAAAATCCGCCTAATTTAAAACCCTGACACATACCTGAATTAAATTGTCTTTGCTAGTGTCCTCTCGATACGTATTTGTCATCAGTACTCGTTGCTGTGAATAGTCGCGCAAAACTGGCTCTCTCCGTATCTTCACAGAACAAAGATTATCTTTTTCGCTCAAAATATAATTTTGGACGCCTGTTTCTGCTTTAAATTGTCAAACTCAAAATTTAATTCACTTCTCCATTCAGTTAGCTTGGAGTCATATCCAAGAAATAAAGAGTATGTACATTGAGTATAACCGGACACAACCGTAACATCCGGTATTTCTGATTTCGGTGTAACTCCAGGTCCTTTTTCCTTAGTTTCTTAATCACAGCAAACATTTTATTGAATTGTAGACACTGGTTTTGATGTGCACCATTTAGATTTGCATATCTAGTAGTACAGATTATAAAAAACATCGATGAATTAAGCGATGATTTGCACGACCATATTCTTTTAATACGTTGTTTCATATATCTGAGGCTATTTCGGTTTTCTACAGGCAAATATTTTGTTGATATAATTCTACACTTTTTAAAATTATATCATTTAAAAATATGTGCAATATGTCCGTGATCTGAATTGAAACTAGTATCTCCGCTTTTGTTTCCGCATTCTTTTGTTTACAATACCTTTATCATGACTTATAAAGAAGTAGAGACCTTGAGTAATCGAATATTTTTACACTTTTGTCTTGAAGAACAGTCCTTTGGCAGATTGCAAGATACTGATGATGTCTTGTTTGGTTCAGGAGTTGTCCTAGTGCATACAACTTAGATGTGTCAAAGCTGCTTCAGCCCTGACACTCTTTAGTATGTGTCAGTTTTGATTTTTTCTTCATTGATCCATGTCTATATTGTTAAAATATTCATAACGTTTATGCGCTATTTTGCACGTTGACGTTCGCGTCCGTCTTATTACGGATGTGACGTCATAATTGTTTATATATACATTTATTCTGAAGAAGGCTTTACGGCCGAAACATGGCGATAAATGTTTAAACTATGAGTGCGTTGATTTTCTTTATCCATTTTATATCAGTTTATATTTGACATTCTTAAAAATAAACATATTTAAAGCCTTCTGCTTGCTTCATAATATAATATATTATAGTTGCTATCGCGAGACATTTTCTTGAATATCTAAGACAGCAATTTCCCAATAAAAACCACAATGCTATAATTACATTACTATAAAGTTAGCGTGATTAATAAAAATCGAAGTAAAGATTTCGTTTAAAGAGATGTTTTTGTTTTGCGTGGGTGCCATTCGGTAATTTGAATAACGAATTAAGTCTTTTTTTGCGTGTCTAGATCAAATTAGGTTTTGTCATAAGATTGCAAGTTATTATGTTTGCCTTAGATATTTAATAGCTCTGGTAGAAAAACTGAGTCATCAGAGCCATCATTTCAAGCGCTTGGAGGATTCCAATCTATTAATGAACGGACACTCATAACATATGTCTTGACGCTTTGGTGCATGATCATAATGCTTGGTTTGGTTGTGAAAACTTAATTGAAATGATACATAAATTAGAATGATCAGTTGTTCATTGAAGGTATTGAGCGACTAAACTTAAGAATATGAAGAATTTCATCGAGAGAGACAGTAAGTATTTGTGACAATATGTGTTTAAAAATGTAACGTTTTCAGAGAAAATGTTTTATTGTATAATACATGGCTTTTTAGTTCACCTTTGCCAGGGCGAGCTTTTCTAATGGCTGATTGCCTGTCGTCCGTCAACATTTTGATTTAAACGACATCTTCTCTGATACCACTGGGCCAATGCAGGGATGTTCCTTGCATGAAGCTCTACCAAAATTGTTCAAAGAATTCCATTCCATGCATAACTCTGGTTGCAATGGCACAACATAGGAAACACTTTAAAAATCTTCCTCTGAAACCACAAGGCCTAGAACTGAAATATTTGACATGTAGCATTGTCTAGTGGACTTCTACCAAGTTTGTTCAAATCATGACCCCTGGGTCAAAACTGACTCTTCATTTTACATAGGGAAACTTAAAAAATCTTCTCTGAAACCACAAGGCTTAAAACTTAAATATTTAGCATGTAGCATTGCGTTGTCGATCTTTACCAACATTGTTCAAATCATGACCCCCGGTTGATAATTTACTCTTCCCGGGCGGGGGTGGTGGTGTTTGGGTCACTTGATTTCGCATAGGTTTATATAGGGAAAACTTAAAAAAAAACACAAGACCAACAGGCAGAGCTTAGATATTTGGAATGTTACTAATCATTTTGTAGAGGACCTCTACGAATTATGTTAAAATCATGACCCCTTGTATTATTGGCAATTGATATACAGGTGAGCGATATAGGGCCAGCTTGGCCCTCTGGTAATAATTTTTTATTGACCTTATTAAAGATTAGCTTATTTAAGATCAGATGCATCTTGGACAAGAACAACAACACTTGTATCCACTGATTATGAATTTCGTTTATTGGTACAACATTTACCGGGTATAGACCAGTGAATAAATATAAATATTGTATACATGCTAGAGTAAAGAGTAATAAACGTCAGCTCTAGGTGTATTAGTTTTTTTCAATTCAGAAAATATCACGAACCCGTTTCAAACCATATCATTTGAAGAAATATATGTTTTGGGTGGAAGTGTAGCTTACACTAAAAATGAAAGAAATCATGCGGTACATTTTTACACATAGAAGCATTTTCTGAAAAAAAAATCCTTTAGACAGAACTTGCTTTGAGTGACAATTTTGTTGACTTAAAGTTTTTCATTGATTAAAAATACTACCATTTTGATAATTGTGAATAACGATATTCCATGTTTATATGCCCCCGAAGGGTGGCATATTAGAATCGCACCGTCCGTCCGTCTGTCCGTCTGTCTGTTTGTCCGTCTGTGCGTCCCCACTTACACATTCGTGTCCGGACTGTAACTTTGTCATGCATTAAAATATTTTGAAATAACTTGGCACAAATGTCTAGCACATCAAGACGACGTGTCGCATGCAAGACCCACGTCCCTAGCTCAAAGGTCAAGGTCACTCTTAGAGTTTGAAGGTAATGGATGCCTCTTTATATGCATATATGCATACATTCGTGTCCAGACTGTAACTTTGTCATGCATTGATGGATTTTAAAATAACTTGGCACAAATGTCTAGAACATCAAGACGACGTGTAGCCTGCAAGACCCACGTCCCTAGCTCAAAGGTCAAGGTCACTCTTAGAGTTTGAAGGTTATGGATTCCTCTGTATAATTATGCATACATTTGTGTCCGGACTGTAACTTTGTCATGCATTGAAGGATTTTGAAATAACTTGGCACAAATATCTAGCACATCAAGACGACGTGTCGCGTGCAAGACCCATGTCCCTAGCTCAAAGGTCAAGGTCACACTTAGAGTTTGAAGGTAATGGAATCTTCTACATATGCATATATGCTCACATTCGTGTCCGGACTGTTACTTTGTCATGCATTGAAGGATTTTAAAATAACTTAGCAAATTTCCAACATCAAGACGACGTGTCGTGAACAAGACCCACGTCCCTAGCTCAAAGGTCAAGGTCACACTTAGGCTTTTTAGGTAATGGAATCCTGTATATATGCATACATTTGTGTCCTGACTATAACTTTGTCATACATTGAAGGATTTTGAAATAACTTGGCACAAATGTTCAGCGCATCAAGCTGATGTGTCGCATGCAAGACCCATGTCCCTACCTCATAGGTCAAGTTCACACTTAGTGTTTAATAAAAATGGAATACTGTATGCATGGTAACTCTGTCATGCATGGAAGGATTTCAAATTATTATATATAAGCACATGGAGAGGACACAGACTGTGAGACACCTCTTTCGGGGGCATTCGTCACTTGTGAGGGACAGCTCTTGTTTATTATCAAGTTGGTGGTTTCATTCACGTTTTCTTTTTGATTGATTCGTAAACATTGTTAGTTGAATAACATGTTTAGGGAGTGCAATGTTATTGATAATTTCTTTTTTCCATGTGATAGTTTTTGTACCAATCATTTTTTAAAAATGTTTCCTGATCTTTTACCTTTTGAAGTTTGTTCAATTGATCATTTTTGAATTTCGTGGATTGTTAGACTCATACATGTACCGGTGGATTAAGAAGTATTCAACAGTAACTTAAATGTGGAATATTGCTAGATTTGTCTAATGTATTTATTAGTATTCCAAATTATTTTCTGGACCGATTTTATAAGAAATTAGCATTGTGAGTTTTATGTCCAAATTTAACACGTGTATTCCTTCTAATTCCGGATAATGAAAATTTCGCCTAGTCATTGAGGTTGAAAACGATAGAACATTTGCATTTTATCTTCTATCATAGAAGTTCAACTTTATTTAAAACTAGCATATTTTAAATTTGATTTAATAAAAATGTTATTCTTTTAAATCCAACAATGCATTTGATTTTAACGGACATCACAAGAAATTGTACTCCTAAAGTACTGGCGTTTTATATAGTTAACTTGTCTAAATGTTGCAATCACAACAGAATATCTACTTTTCTATAAATGAGTTGGTCTTTTATCTTAGATGAATTACGATTCTATGAATAAATTTACCGCTTTTACCATAACGTGTTGGCTATACATTTCCTGTGTGTAACTATCCAAGCACCTAGCGTACGCGTTAAATTCAGCTTTATCTGGAAGAGAAAGAGCGATATGATGGATATGTGAAACCTTTCCAATTTTACATGAATTTGCCTTTCCATTTCCGAGGAAAGAAAGACTTTAAATAATAGAATAAAAGGTAATGTCTGGCCTGAGGGTTTTGACACTTAGATTTGTCCCCTACGTTAACAGTTTACGTTATGTCCTTAAACACACAATTTTCGGGATGCTAAAACATATTATAGGTATTTGCCTAATGTGTTATTTATACTTCCAGACGATGGAAATAGGCCCAAATTTGTGATAAATGTAGTCATTGCTGCTTTGGGATAAATGTATTTGGACACGGTCTAAAGTCACAGAGAATGTATACTGAACCACAAATATTTCGGAAGGTCTTACCCATTCACAGAAACGTATACAAATTACCTGTACTTATCTTTTATTAATACATTAAACGTATATTAAACAGTTGATAAGTCATGTAGGTTGGGGCGTAAGACGGATTATCTTCATACGAACTACTATTACAATGTATATGCGATATTTTCTACAAATTATCAAAGTCATTTATACGTAAACATACAGCAAATGTCAATGAAAATTGGTCAAAAAGATGTATTATGTACAATTTGTGGAACTGTTATATCAAAAGTATAGCATACTTTATTCCTCAAAACAACAAAACGCACCGGAGACAAGTTTTGTCGGTGTTTCGCATCGACTTTTTTCAGCAACATAATTATCTAATATTCAGATGTTTGTATTTAGATTTATTCATTCAATTGTTTTTGAACAAAGGTATCCATAACTGTTATCATTTAGATACATATTTCTGAGAAACATTATTAAATTGCATTATTTGTGTTATAGCCTTTAATGCAATAAACTTAATGCATAAATACGTCTTTTTTGGCATGATGTGTATAATAAATATTGTTACTTGATTTTGATTCTTTTTACATTCTACATTAAGGGAATCGGAATCATATGTTAAGCATTCAACAAAACATCAAAAATGAAATATATTTGTTTTGCGTGGATGCCATACGGCAATACTAATAAAGAACCATATTTTTCCGTTGAAGTATGAGTAAAACTAAATGTGTATTATGTATTTAATAAATCTGGCAAACATATTCTTAAAGGAGTTTTGTTTGCCACTGTCACAATACCCGAATGAACTGCATAGCCCGATAATGGAGTAATAACAATATAGAAAATGTGTCCTATATACGCAAAGAAGGATTTGAGAGTGATATACATTGTACCTTACAAAGTAATTCACTCTAGACGTTGGGATCTTTAATTGGCTACTGAAATTCCCCTTCGCGTAATTTCACACTACATTTACGAGTTTGCACGTGTTAATGCGCTATGTTTGGCATTAAATCACGTGACTTAAAACAAATCGTAGTATAATTTACTTCACTTCCGGTATCGCCTGTAATATCAGCATCAACATAAGAAAACGAATACTGTTTTAATGGAGGAGTAAAAAAAGAAAAGCCAAACCATAGAATGCACGGAATGCTACGACTTCGTGTTAGCGCAGTAAATAGTTTCCCATCGAACGTTTTTGTTCCAGATAACGCATTGATGGCAATTCGTTTTTGCCCCTGTCTATTTTTTTATAGACTACCTTAAAACGCAATTAATGAAGGAAAGGAAAAGAACCGAATTAATTCCTAATTTGTTATCTATTCCAGAGACATTACAATCCATTAGCGAATATAAAGACTAGTAAACAGCAAAACCCCTAACAGTCTGCTTGTCTCAGTAAAAACACGATTAAGAGATTGTATCTATTTCCATTGAATTGAAGGAAATTTGGGCTGCATTATTGCACAAAGAATTTATTTTAGCCCCAAAATTATTCCACGTAGTATAACCTAATGGAAACAAAAGTTAAATTTAATATTTAGATATGTAGAGCAAGTATGTTAATCTAGATGCCTTCAAAATAATGAGTTGTTGTTTTAAACAATGCTTCACTCTGATAAAAGAGGGAGAGAAAAAATATCTTGACATCGTGTGATGATCTCGTGTTCTTAAGTGTACCTCTTTGGTATCTGCATTACGAAATCGAAGATTAAGACTATAAACTCTTCAAATATAACGAAGTTGAGAAAAATTCAGAGATGTACTCGAAATATTGTACAATTAGAGTCTATGATAAATTTTATGAAGGCAAAATCATTTTATGTCGTACACCCCTCGTATAGTTTGGATCTTTCGAAAACCGTTAAGCCGGTAGATACAGATTTATTTTCCGGTTATTTATAGCATACAGTAATAATTCAACACTAAACATTCTAACATCGTTTTGTTATTTAAATATATAAAGCTTGAGCAAATTGAAAACTCCATTCCAATTCTCATATATAGATTGTGTGCCGTTCCGGTACGACTATGTGTAAACCTACGGAAATAAGTAAAAACACCAAATGATCATCAAAACTAAATATAGTTTAACATCATGCGATAAACCATGACCTGATTTCCTGCGACGAATATTTTTCGCAGTTCTTCGAATTAAAGCCCAACCTAAATTTACTTTACTGGGTTTATTAGGTCTGAACGTTTTAGTTTTGAAGGGGCGTCTATGGCCGACCTCAGTATTTCTCCCATAATGCTGATTTTATTGTCTAAAAGAAATTATATGTTAGGAGGTGCCATCTTCCTAATTTCCAAACGATCTGTTTAATTTTACGTGCTGAATGAAAGGTAGAACTGCGGCAAATAATGCCTATCGAGCCGGGCTATATTTATTAGGGGTAAGGGCAAAGAAAGAAAGTTAACGTAGCTATTAACGTCTGGGTTTTACTTATTTTGCCCGCTCTCTAGGTCAAATTGTATTGCATACAAAAATATTTGTGGGCATTTTTCTCGATAAAAGCTTATAATCATTCAGATTGTCAAACTCAAGAGTTATTGGTCCTTAAATTCGAAAACATATTCAAATAGCACTGCTTTCTCTCTAATATCAATAGCTTTGATGACATGATCGGGGTGTTTTAGGCTTACTTTTTCGTCCGAGTTCGGTAACTAGCAATTTTGCACAAGACATCCCGTAGATACTTGTCTTTTAATTGTCGGAAAAAATCACCAAAATGGAACTGTCTGACATCTACCAATGCAATTGCTATTGGATTAACACAAATTATTGACATAATATCTTTTTGGATAGTCAGCTAAATCGTGTTAGGTTTCTTTCAGTTATCGCCCTTGACTTATCGAAATCTGTCATAATAACACTTTCCTCTCTCTTACTCAGTTTTTACCGAATCAACACATAATCTGGTAAAAATCTGTTTCCGCCAAAGTAGTTTTCATCTAGTTAATATCATACCCTGTCAATATTTTTGCGATATCGCCATTTCATTGTCGACAGTTTGCGCAAAACACTTTCCAGTCTTAAATTCCTAACTTGATAAACTGTCTATAGGAATAATATATCGACAACGTTTGATAATAAGCAATATCATAAACATTTGTATATTAAATAAATTGTCCTTGTCCATGCAATTTATTAACTTGATTGCTATTGTTTTGTATACATAACCGTTAACGTGGCGGGCGTATTTTATGATCATTTGACTCTCTTGTTTAATTCATTTAAGGAGGAATGCTTGAAAGAAAAACATATGCACTCGTGAGTAGAGCTTTACACAAAAACTTTAAAATTGTCATGGATAAAAGAAACGCTCAATCATGCTTAACTTTACTCTCAAGGAAAAAATGAAGACCCAAGCTGAAACATGTACGAAAGGTAAATAAATGCATAGGAGTAAAGACTGTGTTACATGTATGGCTGACATTGCGAACGGGCTTATTTTCATCTAGAAATACCAAATTTATTTTGAAATATGTACTTCCTAGTATCCTTTGTAAATATGGCATGTTACCTTAATTAATATCCTGATATATTACAATAACACAACAAAAATGTTGTATGAAACAAATTACTGAGCTATTTACCGTAAATTTATGAGGTAAGTGTGATTAATTTTGGCGAGTAGAGAAAATTTATATCATTGATTCGATTTAGAATTCCTGTTATAGATTTGGTATTACTTCTCTCCGAATAAATGGCATGCTTGCGACCCGTAATGAAATCAAGGCTTGTTGCAAAGAATTGTTGCACATAACAGGCTAGCTTTTATCTTCATAACATTCTGATTTTAGGTAATGTTATAGATGCATCAATACAAACTTTATTTATTTTTTAGATAGCTTTTTTAAAACAAATTGCCTTAGTTTTTTTCTAATATTCCCTTTTCTATAATATTATAGCAGTTAAATTGAATCGTGTCAATATTTTTACACATATCTGATAGTTTGCGAATTTTTAGAAGGATATCAAAACAATAATTTAATTTATTTTGAATCAATTTCAGAAATATGCTTTTAAGTTATAAAACCTCTAAAACGGCTTTCATATTTCCATCCTATATGTGGGCAATCATAACCATATTATATCATAGGAATTCAATGGTTCATTCTGGATATTAACCGACTTGACTTTAAAAGCAAGTCATAGGCTAGGTTTTTCTTTTAAAATGTTTTCACTATGTTATTTTAGAAACTTTTATGAGAAGAACAACTATGTATCTCAGATATATATGTTTTGTTTGGGCTTACCAGGACGCTCTTATATAGTGCAAAAATAAATACGAAATATCATGTCTGAGTATCGTATCCGTTGGCTTCTATAGTCTGAGCATATTTTTAATTTTGTTTATAAAACTCAACTCATCAACCGAGGAAAAGTCAAGATGCTTTTGCGTAAAATACAAAGTTGTTTAAATAATAACTATACTTTCTATAACTATCTTTTGGTGACTCTGCTGTATGGACACCATTTTGTATAACCCTGACACCTCCTGAAGAACAAACAGCTTTGAAAATTAAATGAAAGTATTTCAGTTTGTTTTCATACAAACATACACAGTCGCTGTATTTTATACTTCCCTTTTGGTTATGAGCCGCCGTAAGTAATATATTTGTAGCATTTGCTTGAAATATATTTTATTTCCTTCGTATTTATGAAAGAAATTTAAAGTCTACATCAGCCTTAAATAAGAATTGAAAGCTTATCAGCATTCTGTATCAACGAGGAACGGATAGACAACTGTGTTGATTCCGGCCTTGTTCATATCTAAACCTTGCAAAAGTGACTGCGAATAGTCGGCTATGTAATCATGATGCTCCTTTTGTTCTTAAAAGTTTTTCAGAGATGATGTCCTTATGCTTCGTAACGTATTAAAGAAAAAGATTGATCGTTTAAGTTTGCAAATAATTATTTTTTCTCTTGTTAAATTAAAGAAAACAACAAAAAAAGGATCAGTGCGTAAATTCAGTCCCGTATTCAGGTAATGGCGAAGTGTGATAAAGTTTAGCAATTTTCTTTTGCCATGGATGTCCGTATGTCTGTCCGTCACAACGGTAAGTTCTTGGATCCTAAAACTTTTAGGGCGTATTGCTAATGACCAATAGCATACCTCTAAGTTGGGCCAAAGGTTAAGGTCACAGGGACCTTAATTATCTATGGCTTCCGATCAATAACTGAAAAAGATTTGGTAGTAGAATGATATGGTAGGCTTACTAGACATAGAAGTTAGACCCCAATGATATTGGGGTTATACGTCAACTTTACAGGGAGGTTTTAATTAAAAAAGGATTTCCTATATATGACTGAAGAATGGTTAATCGGAGTATGATATATCTATGTACTGTAATAAGTTATGAATGACCCTTGTTGAGTGTAAGGTCGGTTAGCCAGATGTCAAAGTAACGTGGGGAGGGAGTCAGAGTGGGGAAGGCGGAAAAATATGTTTTACTCATTTTTTTTGTCTGTTAGTTTCAAATTGGTAATTTCTTCTTTTATTGAAGTTTCTTATAAACAAAGTTATGTTTTGACAGGAACATTTCATTTATTCAACCAAGAGACAACGATTTTTACAAATAATAATGTGTTGTAATAAACGGTGCAGGCAGGATAATTGTTCTTTCCCATTGTGGGACGGAAGTTGTAGTTATGAACTGCAGATTGTACATTTTTATCAAATAGCAATACCACATAAAAAGTGTCATAGGATATCAAAATAAATGTTTTAACCTTTATGATCGAGCTACAAAGAAACTTAAATAAATTGTATAAAAATTATTACTTGCGATTGCTATTAGTTTGAATGTACAATTAACATGTGTCTTGAACAGTATATGTATTGATGAGAATGTTTTGTTTTCCTTTTTCTGTATTTCAACTTCAAGCGCAAAAAGAAGAGAAAGATAAATACCTAATCTGTAATGCTTTTCAGGAACATTACAGTCCATTAGCGATTTAACATCAACAGAATTATATTATCTTTATAGTCAGTTTGACTCTGAAGACATATTTAAATAGATAAACCGTTAGTGAATATCCGACCGTTTCCACTATGATAAGACAACTGTCTCTATTGCTGCGCCATTAATAGACATTTCTGATGCACTTTTATTGAAAATGTTTTGTAATTTATGATGCTGGAAAAATAATTAAACCTCATTTTCAAGGGAAATAATAAAGCTGATTCATACCATTGAACGTGTAGGAGTGCACTGTTTTATTACAAGTAAAAGCCATTAAAACTTTGATTTTGTTTTAAAGACATGTGAAGGCTAAAGTGCTATACGCTCTTCGACGATATTAACTTAGGAAATAGATTTTACTTTTGAGTGATATATCGGTTAGTTTATCACTGTGTGGAGTTTAGGTTTGTAGTAATCTAACCACGAAAGCCGAATGCCTGAGTGATTAATTACGAAGCATCTAAACGACAACCAGTGATAAACCGGTATGTCACGCAAAACGAAAATCTTTTTCCATTCTAACACGGATACTCGTTTGAAATGATGAATGACTGAATGGCTAAAGCCCTCGGGCCAATATCTCACCAAGTGTGGCCTTAAGGCACACTTTGCCCGTATAATTACCTTTACGTATCGTGTATATATAAAATATGCCAAACCTATACTTCATCGTAAGATTAAGAGAATAACTGCTAAGGTTTGGTGAACATTTAATGAATATTCAACGTATGTTGCAGTTCGAAAACAGAGACCGACAATGTAAACGTGTGTGAACGTTTTAATTATGTTTTCAAAAGCTAAACATAGTTTCGGCCATTCGAGTGATAAACCGTATAGTATATCACGCTCGAATCCTTCTTTCCTTATATGAGACGAAATGGAGTTAGTGTTATTAAAGTTACATAGTATTTTAATATTATATGACGTAATACTGGCACAGCAATGTTGATGTCTTGACATTTGATCGTTAGGCATCTGTTTATCTAGTGGTTGGAAAGTTTGTCTTGATTAACTCTATTTCAAATTTAATTGTGTCAAGTTGGGTAAAAAAATAGGTCACCATTTCAAATCAAAGTTAAACCTTGTAAAAACTCTAGAGACCACATTTACATTCAAATATCCTTAAAGCTGCTCAGAATATTTTTTAAAATTGGCTTTAGGTCAACACGAAACTGGGCAAAATGGGTAAAAAAATAGTTCACGAGATAAAATCAAAGAAAACTCTATAGCACTATATCGGTCACATTTCCACCCATTTATCATGAAAATAAGTCACTGACAGAGTATGTGGATTGATGAACACTAGATTAAGATCAAAACTTTAATGTGAAGGTTAAAGCTAGTTCACTCCACCAGATTACAGAAAATCACTATGAACACTCTGTAATCAACCCTTAATATCCAATTATCTAGACATTTTTTTAGAATGGTATATTTTGATTAATTCTAGGTCAGGTTTGAAATTGGGTTACCTTGGTAAAAAAAAATAGGTAAGCAGGTCATAGAACATCATTTTGAAAACTAGAAGTCACATTCTGTACCCAATCATCAGGAAACTTTGTCAGAATGTTTGTCTTGATAAACTCTAGGCTAAGCTAGAAACTGCTATACCGAGATAAAAGCACTTTAAAATCAACATTCTTGAAAATGAGTAAGAATAATTCATTTGATTAAAGCTTATTCTAAACCAAAACTTGGTATCGTATGGTAAACATCTAGGTCACTAAGTCAAGTAATAGAACAATCTTGTGAACACATAAGAGGCCACTTTATATGTAAAAAACTGGATAGTATTAGGTCAAACTTTGATCACCAAATGCGTTTGACCTGGAAATGTGCTCTCCAATATTAGCGTTTGCACATAGCTAACTTGTCTTGTCTACATTTTACAACTGGAATAAATGACTTGCTTTTTTATAACATCGTCGGTATTATATCCTAAATATATGACCATTATAAATTTAACTCCTTTACGATAACTGGCTGGCTACAAATATTTTGTCTTTAATTATTGAAGTGTCAAACGTACACAATAAATCAAATCTTATCTTGTTGGAAGACTGACATACAGTAACTTATACTTCAAGTTTCATCCTATCAAAATTGAATATTTGCTGTACAGCAAAAAAGTCTTATAATGATTATGCAACAGCGCCGTATCTGTCAAATTTAGCTCCAAATTTGCTCTCATGTAGTCCCTTTTAACACAACGTTTGGTTTGCTGGTAGTATCATATAGGTTTTGCCAACGCCTAATGCGTTATTCATACTTCCAGACAAAGGAATTCAAGTTTATGATTAAGATTAATGTATTATCGCATGGTGTAGAGTTATGGAGATTGTTCATAAATTCACAGAAATTTGAGAAGGTTTATTATAATAATTGATTTACGTACAAGTACATAGATAAGGCATCATAAGAAATGTACTTTTAAGAAAAACGATCTCAAAGTATAATGACGTGCATTTCATTGAATAATTTCGTTGTTTAATTTTCAAATGTTAGAAATTATTTATCTTTGATAACCATTGAACTATAAAATTATAACTGAGAATAAAATGTTTAAGACATGCCATGCTAACAGAAGTGTGTAGTATTCTAACTGAAAATTTAATATGATACAAACTGGAAAAAAGTATTACATTCCAGATACAGATTAACCTACGTTAGTGTTTGAAATCATTTTTTGCCCAATCGCAACGCAGTATTTGCTACACTTTAACTTGGGTTAATCAATATTTATATACCGAGTCAGTTAACTGGGAAATACTGCAGATTTACAAAAATAATTTCAAACACTAAGTAGGTTAATGTTCATTCTGATGCATTTACTACAATAAATTGGTCGCGCGGCATGCGCCGCGCCAGACCAATTTATTTTCGTAAATACATCAGAATGAACACTAACCTATACTTAATGGTCACCTTAATTAAGAAGCTCCCGCTCCGCCTTAAGGAGCCAGTACTGATCAAAGGTCAAGGTCACAGTGACCCGGAATTGTAATTGTTTCCAGGCGATAACTCGAGAACGCGTGGGCCTAGCATCTTGAAACTTGGTTTGGAGGTTGGTCATGACCAGCAAATGACCTTCAGTAGGTCAAAGGTCAAGGCTACCAGGCCTTTTATTTTTGCCACATGAATGTTATTTTTGGCCACTTTTTTTTTCAAGGCCAACAATTTTTTTTGTAAGGCAAAAAATTGTTTTTGTTCCTTTAAGGCAATTTTTTTCCCAGGCCAACATGTATTTCTTTTTCCACATAACTGATTGCATCAAAGGGGCAAACATGTTTTACAAACAGCTCTTGTATTTAATACATTTAATCTCAGTCTTTGATTAGGATAGTAACATGCGTGACTCACAAATTACCGTCCGCCTTGGTCTAATGGTTTAGGCATGCGCCTTAGGAGCGGGAGGTCGAAGGTTAGAATCTTTGCAGGGGTCTGTTATGATATACATTATATGTAGCTGGTTGGTGGTTGGTGAGCCACCAGCTAATTAATTTTTAATAAATGATCGTAACCGTATGCCTACCTGCCTGGTGCCTGGCATTAAAAAGATAGGATTCGAGAGGTAAATGTGCTAAGAAAGAAAGTGTCTCATAAGTCAGAAATTGTTGGCCCTTTAAGAAGGGGTGACACTATAATAGACAAACACTTTACCTTTATCTTTTTAAGGGTATTATCTCTTTTGAAGACCGTCCTTCAGGAGATTTTCCTTTGCCTGTGTAGACTGACATCGCAAAAGAGCATGTTTCCTCTCCTGATTTCAGTCGCAACTGTCGACTGTTGAGAGACTATTTGAAGGGCAACATTGCACAATCATTCACGCCCCACAAGAGCAGCAAAAGTTATGTAAAGGAAAAGTGCCTTCCTGTTTACCCTTAATATATGGGATAAGCGTGATTAGACTTGTGACAGTAGAGAACTCTTATCATTGATTTGATTTTGAATTTTTGTCATACATTCGATTTGTCTCTGCATTAATGACATGCATGGGGCTCTAAATGAAATCAATGCTGATCTAAATAAATAGTCGCACACAACAGGCTCGATTTATCTTCATAAAATGATGACATAAGTTATATTAGAGATGCGTCAATGGAAACATAATTTAATTCACACACACATCTTTGAAAGCTGCTTTTAGAAAAAAAGTGATGTAATTTTTCTACATTATCCGTTTCTGCTTTTGATGTTCGAAGTTTGCATCAAAGTTTTCAAACATCGTTTCTAATAGTCGGACATCATAGAACGCATTAAATTTATTATAAATAAATTTCAGAAAATCAACGCTAAATCTGTTTTAGATTTCTATTTCAAATATGGTTTATCAAATCAAAATGACATCATAGAGATGAACATATTTCTTTTATAAGATCATTCACATATTAATCGACTGACTTTAGAAGTAGGTTTTTATTAAACTAGGTTTAAAATCGTAATTATTAGATACAAGGTATAAAAAACTTTGACACAAACTTTGAATATTATAACGAAAAAGGATTTTGTAGAAAAATTGCCTCAAACAAATAAAAAAACAGCTTTCTCGTTTACATCAAAAATAGTTAATTGAATTGTAAACCTCCACTTACATTTGTTCCGTCCATTATGCATCCTGAGATTTTATAAGATTTAAAAAAACTGAACGTTTGCAGGAAATGTTTGTAAGAAGCATGGTTTAAGTAATGTTTGTGACATTAAGCATATGAAAGAAAACATCAAAATGTGCCAACCATCAATACATCAGATACATTATAATCACTAAAGGAATCGAAAACAGACTTTTTTGAGAGTTTGTCGACTGACCTACCTGAAAATTAAATTAATGCCTCTATAATTTACATGGTTAGATTGAAATAAATAATAAAAATCATGATTCGATAACTTAGTGATACAGATTATATTTTTTAAAACATAATTTTTATTATTTATTATCATTTAAAACTTCTGCAGACAATGGTTTTATTTTAATATATAAATTGGACACTGTAAAAAAAACTATAATCTTGTTATATGTGTTCTTTGCACATATCCATGATTGGATATACCTTTTTTGTCTTGTTGTTTTGGGACCAACAGATATCTTCGAATCAGCTCTTGGTAACAATATGCAACTCTTAGTGTGGCAATGTCATTTTAGTCAGGAAACTCCTAATCAAAACCGTTTTTATATGTTTTCATTTTTCAAAATTGTAAAATTAAGTTTGGTGTTTATAAAACCGTGCACCGTTTATTATTGTTCAGAATTACAAATCATTTTAACGTGGCAGTACTTTGGTTTTGCGTGATACTTAAACTCCTTTATCAATAAAATTATTTTTTGTGGATACAAAATGATCCTGAAATTTTGTATAATGTCCCTGTTTGCGTGATTAGATCAAATCATTTTAAGTTATTTGATATGCATCCGATAGTTGATACCTCTTTTAGACTCTGCCTAAGGAAATAATTTAATGGTTTCCTTTTGGGGAAATGACAGCTGCTGTGAAACGGACACAGAGTCTGTAGGTATGAATCTACTAAATCCCTATGATCATTAGATTTGTTTTATGGTTAAGAAAATGATCAAACGTAGGTTGTCAGTTACCTCTAAGATTTAAAGGAAGCTGCTATGTATGAGGGTGGTTTTTATTTGAAAATAACTTTTAATAAGCAGTTATCAACAATTCACACCTTAAAATAGTATAGCAAGTTTGCCTAGTTAAGTTGCAACCTTCCGGGCCGTTACTTTTAAGTTCGAGAATATTAAAAACAAAATATGCGTACTCTTAAAGTATTGGATACGTTCTTTGTAAATTCACAACATGAGGCTTTGAGGACTGGTCACTCTTCTTTCACGTTTGCATCAAATGATCAGCTGCGTGATAGGAAACTTTAACTTTTGTGGTTTTTTATGTGATAATGTCTTCAGTTTTATTGAAGGTTGATTATATGATTAACTTGCCGCTTTAATAGCGTACGGGGTATGTATAAATATGCAGATATACATCGTTTCTGTTCACCTCCGTACTGTCAAAACAAATGTTCATAAGACTGTTTCAGAGATGGTATGATATATCAATCAAAATGTAATTACGAAAGTATTAACATTTCGCATTTCAACTTAGAAAGTGAATAGACGCTATTTCTGACATAAAATACTAGACTTTTTGAATTTTAAAAAATAAATGTTCATAAGACTGTTTCAGAGATGGTATGATATATCAATCAAAATGTAATTACGAAAGTATTAACATTTTGCATTTCAACTTAGAAAGTGAACTGACGCTATTTCTGACATAAAATACTAGACTTTTTGAATTTAAAAAAATAAAACTTCGGTATGTAGTCTAAAGTACTACGAATATCGCCTAGGATAATCTATTATTGAGAGAAAATGTTATGTAAATTAGATTTTTAGCAAGCTTTATTGTATCCTTGACGATAAATCACTTTCGTGGAAATCTTGCATCTAAGAAAACCTTAATTTAAACAAGAACTGTCTTTTAAAAAGATGGTCGGTGCGATATTTCGTATATGAATCATTTCATAGAAAATATACTGTCACGAGTCAACAATGATCACCCTGACCGGAAGGCGAACCCGAAACTTTTCACCTACAGTTCGAATGCTCTCCCGACTGAGCTAACCGACCGCTCACAAATTATTCCCCAAATTGTGATGAAGTCCGTACCGTATTGACATGTGCATCAGGAAAAGAAAGTTAATCTTTGTTTTTCTTATCAAATATGTTATTCGAAATATTGACCGTTATTCACTGGTTGAGAACGTGTAATTACTCTTCATTCAAAGTTAATATTAGCTTGCAGGTAACAACAAATAATGTTGATACATTAGATATTCACTATTAACGTGATAAAATTAAAAAACCATTCATGAAAGACAGTAACTGCGAAAAGTGTTTGACCTTTTTTATATGGTATAATCCAATTAAAAGTGGCCTTACAGAGTAAATTTTCAAAACATTCTACTACACTAAGTTATTTCATTGGCTACTGAAAGCTTATCAACTTCCGGTAAAAGGCGAGCTTAATACGTCTGCCGAAAAAATGCACTGCATCAATTAAAAGTGTATATGTTAAGAAGCAAACCAGAGTAATCGTTTTGTCCAATTCCATCGGCCCTGAATAATAGGTTTGAAATAAGAAGAAACTTATTTACTATCAATTTTATTGAATTATTTCGAGATCATTATGTGTGATGACGTAGAATTAGAATTAATGTACACATTTTTGTCTCTTTATTTTGTTCTTAGAAAAAGGGTATTCGATTTATTATGTTCTTTTCGCTATTTGTCCTTTCCTGTTATCTTAACCAGTTGGTCGCGGAGAAGACATTTTTCTGCAGTCATATTATTGATTCCATATTCCGTAGGTTATCAGAAAAATTGAGGCATTTAACTGTAAAACCATTTATATAAAAACATGTTACGCATACATTTATTTGCTTCAAACATTTATATTTGTGTTTTGTTCTGCTGTAAAACGCTGCTGCCTTCATATTTTTACTAATATACAGACGATATGTCATGTCTTCTTTC
>JAUMHA010026115.1:0-20339 GCA_032359765.1 Saxidomus gigantea
GTTTAAATTTATTTTAAACGAAACAAAAAGCTTTTGACAACATAGAATTATTATAAAAACAATCTGATAGTTTCAAGATAATGGAAGATCGTCGTATTCTTTCATTTCTAATCTTGGTTATTATATTATTCAAAGTTAAAGATGCATAGAGACCAGTGATATTTATAATTTACTTATTCCGGCATATCGTTTAACATTTTTCATAAACCCTAACCCTAGCCCTAACCCTATAATGAATTAAATAAAAATGACTTGATATGGCTTTAAAATAACGATGTTATTAACAAAATTAACTGTGCTACGCGATTCATACAATTCATCAGGCACAATATATATATGAAAAATGTAAAACGATGTGCCGGAATAAGTAAATTCTAAAGAAAATGAAAAAGAATGACACTATATGAGTTTTGTATTTGCATTTGCAACCGGTTTCAGTTTTGCATCATCAGAGCAAATATAGCATACAATATACATTACTAAGCAACGTTACGTCAAAGTTGTGTACACATGTGTACACAACGTCACAAATGATGACCAAGTGGTAAACCAAAGTCTTATGCAGATGCTGCGAAAACCAGACCAAATAGACAACAAAACAGACAATACAACAGACAACCAAATAGGCAACAAAACAGACAATTCAAGAGACAACCAATAGAAAATGCCGAGATTCAAAACATTATTCTAAAACCTTTTTCAAATTTAAATGCTAATAATCGTCAACAACAAAATAGAAGGGAACCTTAAAAACAACAAAGAAGACATTGGAGGGACAGGTCTAACAATTCCCAGACAACTGATATATCAGATGTGGCCACGCCAAAAAAATTTGATTCTTTTTTTAGAGGCGGACAACAATTGGCGCAGCGAAATGTAGATAGAGCCTAAATTAAACAATAACTGATGACGTAATCACATCATCCTTACTTTCAACTAGCCAATATTCGGTTCTTTTGTTCAATGCAAAACCTGTATCTTGTAACATAATTATCAGTAGTATAGAGAAGCTTCATAATACAATAATTTTGTTGAAAATTGTAGAAAACAGGGATAGCAATTGCTTGCATTTAGAAAAAAACGTTATTGTGGCTTTATATGTCATACCGTTAGCAAATAATACTGCAAAAACTCGGATCATTCATATTCGCTGTAGATATATTTAACTTGCTTAAAACAAATTTATAAGATAAAAGAGAATGACCATTTATTATATCGCATTCAATTAGCAGTAAAATTCTTTCACTTCAGATTTGTCAAGTACTGATTGTAATGGACGAGCCCGTTTATTTCAATTTGTTGGCTAACAATCTTTTGCCGTTCATCTCTTTTATATAGAAAACAAAACTCAAGGGATTAATGTTTTCTTCAGAAACATAATCAAGACAAAATGTGTCGATACATAAGTATGATTATTGACTAGTGTGTATGAAAATATGTTAGGTTTACAGATCAAAAGGATGGTAAGGAAGTTTTCTGCAGTCATTAAGTCATGTCTAAGCATGTGTTTCTATTGTGACCGTTGGCATATTTTAGCTATCCAAATCTCTCTTACTCTCTCTCTCTCTCTCTCTCTCTCTCTCTCTCTCTCTCTCTCTCTGAGCAATGTTCACAGGGAATTAAATTAACACAAGTGTTTCCATATTTATGATATCATTAATTCATTTCCGTTGTAGGTTTAGTGTACTTCTATGAAGTGACACAAAGGGGTGTCCTAAAAACACAAGAAAACATGAATAACCATTAAGCAAATGAAAACAAATAAAAGCAACTAAAAGCAAATTATTGAACAACAATAATTTATGACAGACAGTACTTAGAAAGAAATTCATGAATTGCTTCAAGACAGTAACTGTAATTAATTGCAAACAAGATTTGGCTAAAAGGAATGTAACCAAATGCATAAATAACCAAATTAAGTACTAACTGATATTGATGGACAAGCCAAGGGGATTCAGACAAGAGAAAAGCTGGATTTACCTAATCCATAACTGCTTGAAGACTATAAATACAAGTGTAGATCTAGCTGGAAAAGCTATATCACTCTAGATTTGTATATGTCAAAGTGTCAAACAGTAATTTTCAAACCCCGTCAAGCATGAGAAAAAATGTGATGTTTGATCAGGTGTTAGAATTAAACCAATCACCAGTTGCTACGTTATAAATCAATTGACACACCCTTGGTATTAGAAAGAGCATATATAAATAGAAGTCACCTGGTGCTCTATGGTCACATCACTGAGATGTCTTTTTTTAACAACTCGTGCAAATACTATTATATAAAACAACTAACAATTACCAGTGTGACATTTTCCCTGCTTTGAAAAAAATCCTGACATTTTGTTCTCTATTAGTACCTGTACTACTGTGCATAAATTGCACAGAAGAACTATTTTCTGTAGATAAAACCTGAACAGTATGACAATCAGAGTAAGAACTATCCATTGTATGTGATTCAAAAGTATTTTCTGACATCTTTGGAACAAATTGCTTAACAAATGGTTTCAGTACATGATATTTACAAATATAAGGTAAAACAACATACCACATGTATGATGCATCACTGTCGAGACCATCTGATGAAGGAATTACCTCATCCGAAACAACAGCCGTCTTTGACTTACAGGTACCTTTCATTCTACTTTGAATTAACAGAATGTGAAATAGAAGAACTTGTTGGAATAGTGGAAAATGGCAACAACATATTTCTATGCACAATCTTTGGTCTGTCACCTCCATTTTCTTTCACAACTCTGTTTAGACGCGATCTCCAATATCAATTGTTGCTTCTTTAACCCTCACGTCATAATAAGACTTACTTTTCTGGGCTGCTTTTTCAGAATCATTGGAGGCCGTCTTATATGCAAAGTCAAGACGATCTTTCAAAGAACTTACATAATGTTTTACACTATTGGTTGATGAAACAGACGAAGAAGGTAGATTTAATAAAGCGTCTACAACCACACGAGGATATCTTCCAAACATTAAAGAATAGAGAATACCCTGTGCTACTATAACGAGTTGCATTATATACACGGACTAATGATACAACAAATGAACGCAAATTAGCTTTCTGGTTGTAACTTAAAGTACTGAGCATACCAATAAGGGTCTGGTTAAAACGCTCGACATCTCCGTTATCCATGGGACGATATGGTGTGGTTCTAAACTTTTGTATCCCTACCCCTGCTAGATTACAAAATTCCTTAATGACACGGCTTTCAAAATTACGGCCTTGGTCGCTATGTTAACGTGCAGGGATTCCATAGTAAAGGATTAAATTTCGATAAGGACTTTGGCAGTTGATGAAGCTTTTAGTTTTATTGTAGGTATTGTTTGCACATACCTCGTAAAATCGTCTGTAATGTCTAGAACATTTTCAAAATCTCCTTTGGAATGTTCTAAGGACAAGAAATCAATAATACTGGTTCCATTGGTTGTGTTGTTGTAATGTTTACAAGTTCAGCTCGAGTTTTGACTGGAGTCTTGCTCATTATACAGCTGTGAGAGTCTTTGATTCTAGAATCAATATCTGCCTCTAAACCAGGCCAATAGAAGCGAGAAAGGACTAAAGAAAAATATTTGTCACGACCTGGATGACCAAGATCATTAAGAAAAGTTTTAAAAACAAGATCCTTTTACTGTAACGGTAAGAGTAACTGCTGAACAGTACGTTCATTAATAGTAGAAGTGCTGTATAAAATACCATCAGTAAATGAAAGTTTTTCCATTCACGGAGATACCTAGTAACCTCAGGAGTTAACAATTTAAAGTCGTCCCCTTTTTTGAAGAACACCGGATTTAACGAGGGAACCTAACCCTACCAATGGTAATATCTGTATGTTGCTGTTAAGACTAATCAATTATACTTAACTCAGTGGCTTGAAAAGTTTCAAGGGAATCTGCCTGTAACTCTGTAGTGCCTAAAATGAAGAAAATCAGTAACTGATCACAAATATCATTGATCACATCACGGAACTGAATAACTTCGGGCTCAACTTATGGTCTACGGAAAAGTCCGTCTGCACCACCTTTTTTGGTTTCCCAGTTTTATAATGAACCGTGAAATTGTAATTACCAAGATCTGCCAGTCAGCGGTGCCCAGTCGCAACAAGATTTGCCGTTGTAAAAGCATAGGTCAACGGATTATTAGTTGTGTTCACTTTGAAAGTATTTTCGTATAGATAATCACAAACCTTTTCTAAAACGGCGCATTTTATACACAAAAATACAAGTTTATTCGCAGGATAATTTTAGTTTAAATGCATATTCATGTGATCTCCCCGATACCAATCTTTTTACTTTTGTTTACGACTACCCTTCTTTTCAGTAGGAATACATGTTAACAGTTCATTTAGTGGCTTTACCAGCTAACAAATTTCCTATAGTAACTAGTACAACCAAGGAATGAACGCAGGGTCAATTGCCATGCCATCCCGACTGACTACATGACCAAGATAGGTAACACTACTTTTGAACAGTTCACATTTGCTAGGTTTAAGTTTTAAACAATGCTGATTTAACCAAAACTGCTTCTAATCTGTGAACATTTTCTTCGAAATAAGACATTCTTTCATATTTAAGTCTCCCATACACTGTTCCATGAACCGTTGGAATGTTGCAGGGGCATTAGTTAAACCAAAAGCTATCCTATTGCATTCATTTAAAAACAAGATTTCGAACAATAAATGCAGTTTTGTACTTATCTTCCTCTTTCATTAATACCTGCCAATAACCACTACGCAGATATAATTTAGAAAAGTACCTAGAACCTATTAACCTGTCTAAAATATCATCTATTCTAGGTCCGGAAGGAAATGCAACATCTAAGACTTCAATCCTTCTTTCTAACAAGAACAACATTAGAAGAAAACGGACTAATGTAAGGTCTACTTGCTTCAGCCTCAGGCATTTTTTTTCAAATGCTGCCTGACTTCTTTTTTTTATACCTGGGGATATTATACGGTATGTATCTTTAAATGGAGAATCGTCAGACAAAAACTCGCGCAAATACTATTAGGTATATAACCACAAATAAATACCACTGTGACACTTTAAAACGTGGAATAATCATTTTTGGTAAAGGTGAAACTTATATTACAACAAGACCAAGTATTCTATTCCAGCATACTATACACAAAACGGATATGTCAATCCTATTATTAATTTGCAAATAAGGACACATCATATAAATAACATAAAAGATAAACTCTTACAGCTCTGAAAGGAATATAAATTTTGTAGCAGTTCTTCAGGTAGATGGTGAATGATCCACATCATCTGCAAATCTATTGGCGAATATTGCTGTTGCAGATGGTATGGATAACCTTTATCTAATCCTTCAAATATCAGTATATATTAAAAGATATATGACAAGGTAGTGCAGACACACACAGTCCCAGCTATTTGCATTGTCGGTGATGTAGATCAATCAAACTAAGAAACTTTTTTTATACTTGTTCATCGACCACACATAAAAATGTTTCATTAGATATTTTCAAAACAACTACATTAAAGTGGATTTCACACATTTGCAGGCCTTATCGTACTGCATTATTTATACTCTGATATGCAAAACTATGTATCCACTAAGTTTTACACAAAAGTTAATAAAAAGTAAAGATTTCAATAATACTTAAATTACAAAGAAGTCACTTAGAGGCCATTAATTTCCAAAACGGATCTCTTGCTAATTTTTTATTTATTTTATGTTCCAAAACGGATCTCATGTCAATTTCTTATTTACTTTATAGCACAGATTCTCGATATACACATCGGGCGTTGGCTAATGCAGAGCTTGTCAAAACATTTTATTCGAACTGGAAACTGTGGGTTTACCATTGTAACCAATGACGAATTCATTCAGTTAATAAGAATCAACTCAAAGCTGTCGAGTTGTCATGGAACATAATCCTGTGTATACAGATTGGCATGGTCTCTGCTCTTTATGACACTCACTGGAGACTGTGGGTCTACCATGACAATACCGTGGCGTTAAGTGTTCTGAGTAAAATTTGTGAAATGGACCGAGTAAATTACATTAATATAACAGGTACTGTGTTGATTACCAAACGATCCTGGCGTTTCTTGATGACGTCTGTAGACTTCATTTGTAGATTTGCTGTGACGGATATAGACTCTAACATGTCAGTGAGAGAAAGAGATGCTGTAAATGAATGGATAGTGTCTTGCAAAACAGTTCATGTATTGAGAGCCCATCCATCACACTCAGAGAATCCGGTCAATGCTAGTTGACCGGATGGAACAGGAGAAGTAGTTCCAAATATGGATAATCTGTTACAATTAGAGACTGTATAGTTTCAAAAATGGCTCTCATGGTAATCCCTCATCCACTATATTAATTAGATTCTGTACAAACGGATTGAACTAATGTAGAGCTCGTCAAAACTATATATTCAAACTAGAGACTGTGGATTTACCGTGACAATAACGTGAGATTGATCGTCCTAAATAAGAGTCTAATAGTGGCGCGGTGACCGAGCGGTCAACGCCTTTTACTATAAATCCGGAGGTCCCCTGCTCGAATCCCGATCAGGGCACTAGAAATTAAAGAAAAACGTTTCATTATTTCCCATCCATCTAGAGATGAACTAGTAAGAAAACCAGAGGTAGTCTTTAGTGTACACCACTTCTATAAAACCTATACAGCGACTTGATAGTATATCTGTCCGTCCGTCCACATACACTTCCTTGTCCGAAGCATAACTCTAAAAGTATTGAAAGGAATTACTTAAAAATCCATACGGTGATAGAACACACTAAGAAGTAGTGCAGTGCCAAGTAAGGGTGCAACTATTGACCGAATATCGGATATATTCAAACTTTAATCTTCCATTCGGTTCACCGTTTTGGTTCTCGATATTTCGGTTGGGTACCTCTAGGTTAGTTAGTCTATGCCGCTCTAATTTGACCAATCAGCTTGCGTCTAGTTTTTTTCCGCAACAAAAATGGCCGATCAGAGTGAATTATCTGAACCATCGGCAACACTAAAGTCGCAAGTTTGGAAGCATTCCGTGTTCCTCGAAAAGGATGGCGTGTCTGACAAAACCACAACAGTTTGTAAGATATGTAGTGCATCTATGGCCTACAAAACGGCAAACACAACAAATATGACGCAGCATTTAAAACGGAAACATTGCATTGAATATCCCAGTCATACCGTGTCAGTTAAAAATGTTGAGAAAACCCAACAAAAATCAGCATGTCCAGCTCCTAAAAGTAGTGGTCAGTTGCGTCTGACTCATGTTATTCAGATGAAAAATAAATATTAAGGTCCTCTGAAAGATATGAAAGTATAACTCGATCTATTGATGTTTTTATTGCAAAAGATTGTTCCAGTTTATTCTGCATAGTCTTTTGAATATTCCACCAAACTTTTTACATTTATTGTACAAGTTATTACACATCATATTTTTTTCCATTTTTCTTGACTAAAAGCTTATCTATTATCGAAGCTGTATTATAAATTAAAGCAACCTGATTACCACCTGTATCAGCCACACCATCAGAGCATGTTTACTTTTGAACTGACCAAAACATATCCATTAAACCATTCAAACTAAGTCGATCTGTCATATATTGTAAAATGATATCCACTCTTTATTTACTTTACCCCATTTCCCAATACAGCTATTAAAGTGGTATCAAATTGAATAGGTGTCATTTCATGCCTTTTACAACACTTTTTTATCTAAACATTATATCATATTTCAATAATTTATTTATTTATTCTACTCTTAAAATCGCCAGTTGAGCCGCGTTTAGCTAAACGACCCGAAACAGACAATAATTTATTTACTCCTTTGTCAATAGTAGAGAAATAATCACCGTCCAACTGTTTTAATTCTTTAGCAAAAAGCTCTCAATTAGATTATGGTTGTGACTCCACGCTACTAAATATTTTACAAGGCTGCTTTTTTATGTTCCAATCATTTTATCTGCAGCCAAATTTCCAACTTCAGTTCTAAATCTTTTTGTTCCATATTCCAAAGCTTGTTTTCCTGCTGTTTCCACTGCTTTTTTCCCAATATACTCAACAGGTTTAGAAACGCAAAAGTGACAAAATAATTATTTTAACAGTGTTATCGTGTTTCAAATTTATTCAAATTTCATACACAACAAAAACGATATAAAATTGAATTATTGTATAAGTTTCAATAATTCATCGCAAAACAATGACTTAAATAGAAATAAAAACAATAGCGTCATTCAAATAAAAATGTTCAACAGGGGAAATCTTTGCGTTTCTAAATCGGTTAAGTGTACTAGCAGCAGAAGATGAAAACACTTTTTGTCCAAGTAAAGCTTAAGTATTAAAAGACCAGAGCCGTGAACCTGTCCCACTTCTTCACTCGTCCAAGGATCAACATAAACAAATATTCCTCTGAATTCATTATACACCTTTTTGTACATTATAATATTTTTTTATTTTAATAAATTGTAATTTTTTCATAGGAAAGTTATTTATCTAAATCAATTAGCTTAGTCTATTTCCTTTAAAATTAGTGTAAAACTTGAGTAAACTGTATTAAAATTAATTATTCTTCCAAAAAATGTATGTTATATACATTTTGATTGAATTGATAATGTTTCTATTAATTTTCAGAATATCCAATTCTGTTCGGTTCTATTGTAAATGGATAAGCTATTGTTAAGTCTGCTGTACTGAAAGAATACAAAACGTCTCCGAAGCTTCCGCCAACCAATGAGTTGCTAATAAAATCACAATGACTGTAAATTGTGTCTACGGAGTTAAAAATATTGGTGATACAGACCCCATTCAGTTTTTCATGATACTTCGTTTCAACCTTTGAAAATTTGACTTTCTTAAATTCAATAAAAAAAAACCATCATTGATTGAAACCAAAGTTTTAAAACTACTTAGATCAAATGTTAAACCAATTGGAGCAATAAGCGAGTCCCCATCAAAAGTATCTTCATCAATTAATATTTTCTTAATGAAATTGTTTATATAATTGTAGCTGTAAGAACCCTTTGGGAGATTGAGTTCTGTCAATTCCTGGCCATCGTTGTAACGAATTATTTTATTGTCATATTCTCCAGTAATATTATGCCACGAGTAAGTCATGGTGTTAATACTACCCAAACCAACGACATAACTCTTATTTTCATCCAGGACGACCGAACCTAATCACAAAATGCCCAGTGTGTTATTTTATTTTCAACTCTAGCTATTTCTGCACTTAAAACTATTTGTGTTCCATTATAAATAAGTAAAATAACGTTTATACAAAATTCGTGTTTTTTGTATTTTTATGTTATTTTTCAATAACTCATCAATTATGTTTATGCCCTCATTCTTTAGTTCTTCATTATCATTTCCAGACCTTATAGGACCAAAATTTAGTTTCAAATCATTAAACAAGTCATCTGGGTCACAAGAACAAACAGCATTGAATTATTTGATTAATAGGTAATCCTTACATCCAAACATTGAATGCTTCTCAGTCTTATTGTATCTCTTATCAATAAAATCGATAAGTTCGTCATCTACTTTAATATTCATAACTTTTTTGGCACCATCTTAATCTTTAGCAACAAATCTGTTTTGACCATTAAATTTATTAAGATAAATACCTAAGTTACCATATTTACCATCTGGAGAAACTTTGTATGGATTAAGGTAGCGTATTCCTTTTTCAAATATTTGAGCCATATCAGCAATTCCCTTTTGACAATCTTTATATTAATAGTTTATGATACTCGTGTATTGTTTGCAAATAAAATAGGTCTAAATATTGCACACCGTTTCTGTTTCTTTTTTTCAGGCTTTCATAACAAACCTCTTGGTCCGTATCAACGAAAAACATACCCTAAAATGTCTGTGTTGTTTCAAACATGATCATTCAATAAAACTTTGTAAACGGTCCATTTGGGGTCGTTTATATACCCTTTGTCATGAGCTCTTTTTGAAACGCGTGTTCATTTGTAAGATTACATCTTTCCAAAACAGAAATACCATTAAACGTTTTTGCTGTTAAAAGCACTTTTAAGTGGCTGTTAAGTATAATTATTTGAAATGGAAAGTACTTCCTCATATTTTTGACATTTGTTAAAAAAGAGTGTGTTGATTACATTCGGGTGCTGAAACAGTTTGCCATTCGTGCAAAGGTTCTGGCATAACATTAAATTGTTGATAATATGTGTGAAATGTACCTGTTCCAGATGATTTGTTTCTTTTAAGGTGGAATCATACTATAAAAAAAATTCTCTAGTCTACCATAGTGTTTGGTACCAACTGAAACTTGACAATATTTCTGATTCAGATCTATATTTTATTTGACGTTATTTATGAACATAACGTAACCATGACGTCACAAACATGTCCATGTCGCGCCCTTTTTACGTCTGTTGTACGGCGAAAAATCTTGTTTTATACTTAGTGTATTGAGATCATTTGTTGACGTAAAGCAATACAATTTGCATCAAAGTAAAGCTATTAAAATTGCCTTTTTGGTTATTTACTCTGAATTACTTTGCGTTTATACTGTGCAAAAAGAGACTGAAAAAATAACATATTTAATTCTGCATTTATCCACAAAAAATAAAAATAGCTGCGCACGAAATTTAAAAAAAATCAGTCCGTAATTTGTTTGCCAAAATTTGATATGTTTTTTACTAAAATGTATCCTAAATATACGCCAAAAATTAGAAACTTTTACTATTTCGTATTTTATAAGCAGACGTTTATATTCTGACGCATAGATGTCAAAATTACGTTTTTTCGACGTCGCCGTTAGAAGTGTTTTACGGGGGCATTGGAAATTTATTATACGTCATAATAATCACCGAATTACATGATTTTTATTACTTATGCTGATTTGTAACACATACATCTAATAACTCGGGTTACAAAATATCGTCTGACCCTACATTAATACAAGAACATTTGAAAACGGGGGATGTTGGTAACTATGCATAATTCTTGCGTAACTGAAGAACGAGTTCAATATTATATTTAACTAAAAAACATTCCAGGTCCCATATTCACCGGGTTCTATACTCAAGCATGTCAAAATGCGATCGTTTTATATGGTAACCTATTACAACGTGATAATAAATATACATTTTCTTTTGTCGAGTGTCCTTTTTGCCAGTTTCACGCGATTTTATTTCTCGATATTTCTGTGGCATTTGGATGTACTTATTTGCAGACCTGTCTCTGTGGTCAAGTGGTTACGCTGAATAACTTGTTATCGCTAACCCTATAACTGTTCAAGTGTCGAATTCGAGCCCCTCTATACCGACGTGACATGTTATGTAAGAAAGCTGGATCAGAAAGTGGTTCTTCTAAGAAACGATGGCTAGGTTAACTGTTTAAACGGTGTTGAACCCGCACACTCTCCCCCTAAAATTAGTGAATATAAAGTATTTGCAGTTAAATGCATTTCATCATTTTCTCTGTACGCTGTCGTTTGGGTCTGTTGAACAGTGTGTCTGTACAGTATCTCGAATACGAAAGTAAACCTTTGTAAAAGACACCCAAAATACAGGAATCTACTTTTATAAAATGACATGAGATAAACGTATAGACAGTGCATGAGGTAAATGTTGATAAAAAACTATTTCTCTGTTTAGTACCTTCTGCACCATCTGTGTGTGTAGTATTTTTCAACCCAAAAACATTCAATTTTGGTTTGGTTTGGTGCTGAGCGTATCAAATTTGGACCGGTAATGCCTGGTGTATACTCAGATTTGCCGCTGAACAAAATAGCAGAAGGTATCCGTAAACCGTGGAACTTTTCTATGATTTGCTCTTACCAACGAACATTTTTAATAAGAGACTGTTGACAGCCTAAAAAAGTTTATACTAATTATACCTTTTCCTATGAACATGTTTACCTGTCCGGTCAATTTACGTGTTGATTTGGCCATGTTTGTATTTTAGGCCCTAATTTAGTGCTAAGTGCTTCACTATGTAGTAATCGAACTTACTTTGCACATGGCACTTTCCTGCAGTCAGTCATGACTTGGTGTGCAACGAATATATCTACTCTCACAAAAAATGCCTTTCTTTTTACGTGAATTTACCTTAATGTGACGGCGGACAGGCCATTACAGTTGATGAAATAAAATCATAATGTAAAGGTACCTGAATACGAGTGATGTGCTTACATTAGAATGTCTGCTCTAATAACTGAAAATTTACGAGTTATCCTCATGAGAATTTTGGTGTCGGGAAGAGTATCCCCAGTATGCGCAGTTAATTTCCGAATCGAACACGAATTGCCGTACAAAGCTGAGTAGAGGTGCTGCAGTACAGTAACATTTAAAATTCAGAAGATTCTAGTTAAACCTATCCATCATTTGCTGCACTGACTTCATCCAAGATATATTACGGTGTTTAAAATAAGCTAGCTGTTTCTGATCACGTGGTTGTTACTGCTGCAGTTGGTGCTGCTGCTTCTTCTACCTCTGTTGCATCGTTACTACTACTACTGCTGCTGCTACTGCTGCTGCTACTACTACTAATACTACTGATGCAACTGCTGAGCACTGTTGATACTACTACTGGTGCTGCTGCTATAGCAACAACAACAACAGTAGTCTGTTATTACAACATTTTTAAAAGAATCCAAACCGTTCAGAATAACATGTGAGAAATTGCTGATTTTGCACAAATTTTAGAATGTTTCGTTCTTAAAATCGTTGGCTATCTTAAATGTAACCACTGGTATGTTACTTAAAGAATTTACGTACATATTTTTAAAATGCGTTGAACAAAACGACACGGCTTCTAACACAAATGTGGAAATATAAAATGATTTTATATTGTACTTTAAAAAAAAGATAAACTTGACAGCGTTCTCGGCTCGGAAGAGGCCATGTATGAAAGGCAGTGCTTGGTAATGATCATCTTTGGTCCGAGCTCTCAGCTGTTGAAGAAGTGTCACCATCCGAATGACATTCAAATAGTAATTACATTAGAATGAAAGTAACTGACTCAGGAAGTTTTAAATTATGCAGTCTAATTGTTCGGTAAAAAACATATTTGCAGCACCGTCGGCGGCTGATGTTTAATTTCGCGACGCATAGTTAAGAATGCACGGCAACAGTTTATTCTCCGTTGTATTTCTTTGAACTGTGAGCTGCATTTTTTATTATATATTTAAATATAGTGGTGGCTCTTACAACATTTCTTTCATTAGCATACAACAAATTAACATTCGGAAATTCCATTTGAACGAAGCTTCTTGATGTTTGAAAGGCTAACTCTTGTTTCAACTATTCTTATCAAACGTAGGAATACAAGCAGCCGTTTTAAAAAGGCTACACGGTTACTAGATGTATGTGTGAAATGTATATGTGTCATGAATCAGCTACGAATGCACCAAATGCTAATGAAAATCTTGTATTTCATGGATTATTTGGACGTACACTATCTTTAAAATGCCCCGTAAAACACTTTCAAACGGCAACGTCGAAAATACGTAATTATGACGCCTATGTGTCAAAATATAAACGCTGGCTTATAAAATACGAAACGGTGAAAATTTCTATTTTTAGTATATTTAGGATACATTTTAGTAAAAATATGTGGATACATTCATTTTTTCAGTCTGTTTTTGCACAGCATAAACGCAAAGTAATTGAGAGTAAATAACCTAGAGAAATAAGTTAAAGTATGATTCCACCTTAACTGATAAAATCATTTTGCTCATTTTATATTTCACTTAAGGAAATTATTTGCGGCAAAATCATTTCGCAGCATACCATTTAGCTTACGTATGTTTCAAGATGTCGGGAGTAGTTGTCTTCTCTTTGTAATTTCAAAAGTTCAGAAAAAGCGTCTGATACGATTTTGTTATCTTCAACCTCTTTTGCGTGTTTAATATTAACTTGAGATATTGGTTGTTTTACTTTTGTGTGAAGTATTTTAAAATTGCTTCTCTTTTATATTTGTTTTAAGTTATCAAGAACTATTTTAATAGCTCTTGGAAGTATTCCGGTGGTTGCTACGAAAACCGGAACGGCAGGAATGACTGCTAGTACAGACGAACTAGCAGTAAACCAAGTGTAACTTTCAGTCCGGTCGGTCCACCACAAAATTTAAAGCTTTTTCTGTAAGCTGCAGCAAGTCGTCTCAATTCGTTTTTCAACATTTTTAGCAGTGTTTTTATTCATTATATTATCTATATTATAGTTTCGATGTCTTTTACTGTAACCAGGCTGTTAAGTTTGTCAGGATAGCCGATGAATTTTACTACTCCTTGTTGTTTTTTTTTGTAATTATGTCTAACTATTTTCGAACAAGATGAAGAAACTCGTAACATTGATACCCTTTACAGCTTTAAATATCATCTCAAAATTCGATATCAACTTCCGGCAGTTCCTTATTATTTTGTTTTTGGTAATAGAACGGAACAGATATATCATAGCCGCACAAGAAATAACTGTAGCAATCTAAATTCTGACTTACATAATAACCACATGAGAGAAAATCCAAACTGTAATTGTGGATGTGCGATAGAAGACGCTGAGCACTATTTTTTCCAGTATCCATTATTCAGAAATCATCGCTTAACACTATTCAGAAACATGCGACCTTGCTATCCTCTAAGTACATATAAGCTACTGTTTGGTATTAATACCCGTACTGACGAGAAAAACTGTAACCTATTTACAGAAGTACATAAATTTGTAAAGAATACGAGACTTTTTAAGGATATATGAAAAGGGTGTTATTGTCCCTGTAAATGTATAAGATGTACATCAGTTTGGGGTGTCAGGTGCAGGGTTCCTTTGAGCGGGGCGCTTGTTCGATCACGGAAGGCAGTCGAACTTTTTTAGCGTTTTGT
Source organism: Saxidomus gigantea (assembly GCA_032359765.1). NCBI lineage: Eukaryota > Metazoa > Mollusca > Bivalvia > Venerida > Veneridae > Saxidomus > Saxidomus gigantea. Next base: position 14,841 of record JAUMHA010026115.1, read on the forward strand.
TTTTCTTCAAATTGTTTATGTATAATTTTTTCTTCAATTTGTTTTTGTAACTCTCTTTTTTTCTTTTCACTCGAATATTCTAAAAATTCATTTGATTTATTCAATTCTTTCTTGTAAAGATGTATAAGCGACACAGCTATCTTGTCAAAAAGTAGGCCTTGCCAATGGTTTCATCTTTGCTTCCTTCTTTTGATGTCATTTTTATGCTAGTGTGTTTTGTGTTGTTGTATTTATCAACCATGTCTTGCAACATGTCTAAGTAAGTGTTTGTTTTATTTGCTGTATAATATTTATCTCCATATAATACGTTTTAGTGTTCTGCTAAATCGTTCTCTTACGACAGCCTTACCATAACTAAATGTGTGAAACAAGAAATTGTTCAAACATCGTGTTAAAAAATTATGTTCCCTTGTCTAGCCAAAACTTTTCAAATCCGGGGTTTAAGACACGTTGTCTTTATAATTTTACTAAATGCTTCTGTTAAAGATCCCCCGTTTAATCCTTCAGTTGAACAACACAAGCAAAGGGCAAAGTTTACGAGTGAGGAAAATAAGCCCTGTTTGGTTTTTTTTCATACCTCTAGCATACACAACTCAATACAGGATAAATTCAAAACAAGCCTTATTTTGTTCAAATTACTTATTTTATGGTTGCTATGGAAACATAAGTATATACTGGAAATTATAGCATTTTTCAACATGAAATGTCATTTTTAAGCAAGTAAATAAAAACTCACATACACATGTCAATCTATTATAATGGCAATACATTGGCAAATTAATTAATGAAAGTTTGCTTGTATTGTACAACATGAAAATGTTTGTTTCCATGGTAGCATATATGCATTCTATTGAAAAATATCAATGACTGTTAAAAACTGCCAAAAATAGTCATTATTTATCACAAATGCACACTATGGTGTAAAATACTATTAAAGTACTTTCAGCATTGTTACTACTACCACTGTTTCTGTCTCCATGGCAACGACATATACAACTGGTAAGGGAATGTACGATAAAAGAAACGGTAGCACAAGTATTTTCTATGCATGCCGAATTTCAATCCATCCACTGTGAAAACAACATTGCATGCACTTCAAACAGCAATGAAACACATATAAAACATGAATTTTCAAAGGAACATATTTTGCCTGTAGTGACAGACAGATAGACAGACAAACAGACAGATAGACGAGCCAGGAACCCAACATGTCAATCTAGCTGTTTCAACGACGATTCAAATACATGAAAAATTTACAACAACTTCTACATAAAAAACTGACAGCATAATTAACTGTTACAGATTATATTAGTATTGCAATTCTGAGGAGGTAGCATCCAAGTTTTTCAAGAAATTAAAAAAAACTGTTTAGACACTTTTTAAGACACATATTTTAAGCCTCAGGAAAAAACTGTCAATTTTGACTACGCCTTGGTTTTCCCTTAGGTGGTCACTCTGAAGGAAATATGTCCATAGTCACTCTTCACATACACTTTCTTCAGAATCTGAAGAATCTATCGCCTGCGGAATTTCAGCAGCATCATCTAGGTATTGGCACCAATCCTTTATACCGTACTTGTTGGTATCTGACTGCAAAACATACCCAAATACCACAATACTGCTGCCACATGAGAACATGTGCCAGCTGTTCTAGCTCCAGCCCTACACTTGCAATACCATGCTTGAATGTGGTCTGAATCATATTGAATCTAAACAAGGTATGTCTATGACTTGACATTAACACTTGAATGGTACAGTCTCCTCAAACATACTCCTGGACATAACTACTACAGAGTTTAAGCTGATATGTACCTAGTGTAAGCAATCTTAGCATAGTGTCATCTAATTGTGGAAAGTCACTTATGCTACAGTCATCAACACTAGCCCATTTTGTTACATTTTTTCTGTCCAGATTGTTGTCTTCAACAAACGTCTGAAGTGCATTGGTTTTTGACACCCGATCTAACATTCTTGTCAATTGATTTTCTTCAGTATCTTTGGTTGCGTTGATAGGTGGTAGATATTTATTGCTTATTGCGCATACTATTCGGACATAATCGCCTATGTATGGAATTTGATTTGTTGGCAATACAAAGTTTATGTATTTCCACCGCTTTATGCGTGCATTAGCCGCCTCAACAACCCATCGTACCTGAAAGAGCATCATACACGAGTTACAAGTAAACAGCAATCGTTTTCTTTTTCATTGAGAAGATATATAAGATGAGACCTGATGTTTTCTAGACTTTATAGACTGTCCTTGCAACAAAGGCGCGAGGACTTGCCAGGACACAAGGACGCAGTCATCCTTTTCATTCACTTGTCTATATCTTATTGTAACTCAATATACATGTACAATACAACCTCCCTATATCAGTCAACAGCCGGATGACTAGAAATTGGCTGTTTACCAGAGGTGGCTGTTGCTCAGAGGGAATATTTTGCAGTAATATATAATTATGATCAGCGTTTTTGCTGTTTTTGCTGATTTATGCTTTTGATACTATACATCGTGAAAAAGCCCTAGGTGAGAGTGTGTCTGGATTGTTTAAATTAATTTAAATACCATTAAATCCTGAGGTGAAAGTCAGACCATAGAATGGGCAAAACATACATACATACTGCTATATGGAGAGCTTTTCCAGTCAAAATACTGACGGGCGGTTAGTGTGTTCCTTGGCTATTTGAGAGGTTTTCTGTCAATTCGGGATGAAAAAAGTGGCTGTTGGCCGGAGTTTGAAGGTGGCTGTTGGTGGAAAGAAAAACAAATAGAAAAAACCAACGGGGGATTCAAATTGGCTGTATTAAGGAGGTGGCTATTGGTTAAATTGGAGGTGATCATAAGTGGAGGTTACACTGTATATGTATACTGTTCTTGTAATGAAAAATGATGAATACAAAATAATTTGTTTTAAATCAAAATTGCCTCCGGTACTTGAAGTATGCATGTGGCTGTTTAATTCATGTATAACTATAAAAAAAAACTAATAAACAATTGAGACACATTAATACTGGCTGCTTAAAACAGTTGATAGCTTAAGGCATATTGAGACCTTAATTTCTCCGTCAACGTGGGTAAAACATTGAGTTTTCGTTGAAAGTTATGAAATTCTCCAGAAATATCTACCTATGCATATGACATATTTTGCTATTTTATTTTTTTAGTATCTCCGTGCAACGGCACAAATAATTTAAACGTGTATGTACGTATTTGGCAGATCAAGAGCCAACAGTGTTTGAAAATAAATGTTCATTAAAGGTTCAACTGAAGTCAGACTGACTAGGGAATAACTTTAGGATGAACTGTTAATCATGTCAACTTAAAGTGGTCATTTTATCGAAATAATTACCTTTGTTACTAGGCGACTGGTGTTTGTAGCTTCTGACGTCATCTGCTTTTCACCACGTGTCATAAAGGCCGGAATTTCTGCCTGAATACCAATGTCTTCTAGCAGCTTTACCGAATCCTTAAAGCCTCTATCAACAACAAAGATGTCGCTTGGTCTCATTCTTCGATGTTGTTATTAATGATATGTTTCAGAATGGAAGCATCATTGTTCTTTGAATCTGCAAAGTAAGGGCCTAGAACACTGATAAAATAACCAGTAGTAGTGACAATAACCATCGGTTTTCAAGTGGTATACCCTTGTGAACGCTGTAAGACCTTCTCTGAAACTGAAAGTTATTACTTTTTTGTATGTAAATGTAAGTTTCATCGAGAACCAAAATGGCTTGCTCACTGTTCTCTGTGAGTAAGGACTGCGCTAATACTCGTGTATGTTTACTTATAACATCCTCCCGTGATATGTGTGAAAGTCCTAGATTAAAAGGAACATACTTTTTAACAAGAACTTGGAATATGGAATGAACAGCCCTCCGCACACTTGATCTGGATATGTCAAATAAAATATACAGCACCTTATTGGACAGTTCTGATTTGAGTTTAAACAAGAACAATCCGAAAGTTGCCATGGTACTCCTAGCTGGGGTATTCCTTATATGTGGCCGGCCATAATTATATAAATCCAGAAACTATTTTGTTCAAACCAGTCAAGTTCACACGATCATCCCTGGAGTAAGCATCAATGTTGTCAAACGACATACGTCTGGACGAAGAATTCAATGCAATGTGGCGAATTTTGTTCAGTAGATCAAGAATTCCTGTTCTGTTCAAATAAACATAGCCAATAGTTTTAAGTTCAGATATAACTCCTGGATCAAAACTGTTCAAGTTACTGTCTAAATGTGCTGGACAGCACCTACTTCGAGCTGTAATCAGAATGTTGTGTTTCAAAAACACTTCTGTTTTCAATTTTGACGGAACAAAAATTAATTTTGGACCTGGTTTCTTACAGATGAAACAGTATGCATGACTTTTGGTAGGACTACTTATTCTCAGACACACGGACGGTGGACTTTGAATCTGACTTGAACAAGATGCATCTTCAGTAGCATTGTTCACTTGTTTTTCTGTTTGTGCATTTGATGAAATATTCTGACGATAAGCAGGCCGGCTACATTTTCCACAAATAAAATCAGACTGTGTAGAATGAAGACGAAAGGTTTTCCTCAGATATCTCCAATGTGCTTGTTCACTGGTCGCCGCTCATGAATTCGCAGCTTTCTCTGGCAAAGCATACATTTTACCCGTGTCATGCTGCAAAGATAAAAAAGAACTTAGTTTAACACTTTAAGTGACTTAGTGCTAAATAGTTGTAAATAAATGTTCTATCAACAGGTAGCTTGAAAACAATTAACAATATTCATCAAGTTACGAACCAGAAGTAAACATGATAAAATATTGAAGTTTCTATTGTTCATCATTCTGTTTGAAAAGTTTTGTGAAACAGTAAATGAAAAAGAAAATAATAAAAAAAAGGAAGCTCTGAGCTGGGTTTGAACTCTGATCTGCCGGCAGATTAGTACTCACAGTCTATTGTTTTTCGTTGTGTAGATAATTTGTATCTGACTGGCAGTTGACAAACTCTTAATAAATGTTGAATTTTCCATTTTTTTTTAAAAAAATGTATGCATTCACTTCGTTTCCACCAAATATCAAAACGTGACCGGTTATCCAAGCAAACATTGATATTCCAGGTATGATCGTCTGCTTAGTCACTTCGGAGTTCAGTTGTCATATCGATAATTTATCGTTGAAAAAATGCATTTACCTACGCTTAAACTCGTACAGCATTTTCTAACGAAAAGAAGATATACATGATAAAAATCACTTACTTTTCATAACTAGATCTACTTGCATATTCAGATATCAGCAATTGACATGACGCGAAAGTATCGTTCGCTCCGCCTACCGACCACGCGATCGATAGATAACAAAACCTCTGACACGCGTAAGTGTTCAGGTAGTATCTACATGCTGAACTTGCACATTTTGACTGGGATGGAAACACAATTAAAAAGGATTTTTTGTTTTGTTTTCGAAATTTTATGTTTCCTTTTTAAAAAAGAACAAGATACATATCACGCATTATGTGCATA
>JAUMHA010026226.1:9829-20331 GCA_032359765.1 Saxidomus gigantea
CGCCCCCCCCCCCCCCCCCCCCCCTATAATGAGAAAAACACTTATTGTATGTTTATGTTAGGCTGTTAATTTATAAACACCATAATTTGTATAAAAGTAGAAATTTCGATTAAAAAAACACTATTTGTATAAAGCTATAATAGTAGAAATTTGTAAAGTTGATGGCAAGATGTACTGCCTTTGTGACTAGTGTAGATCATGAGCAGCCTGCATATCTGTGTAATCTGATAGATCATGACCAACATTCAGGCAGAATGTATTTTATAAAGTTTCCTTTTCAACAAGGAATTGTATACACACCAGATTTAAAGATGGACAAGTCCATGTTAGAAATTCAGCGTATTAGGGTTAAAAAAGGAAAAGAAATTGTCAAATACCCCTCCCCACTCCACTCTAAAAAAATAAGGAAGCATTTTAGTGTCTTCAGAATAAAGATACCATTTGTTACATATTTTTGCAATTCTGATTGTGTACCAAGTTTAGGAAACAAACATTTTACAGAAGTGAAGAAGATACAATAAGAGGCAGCAAAACAGATATAAAGATACCAGTACTTTGATAAACACTCATATGCCCCTGGGCTGCCTACTATTTTAAGCTTTTATGGTATATTTTCTGGTAATTATCAAGCAGAATTTCACCCAAATCTGAGGTTACAGGTGATTATAGATGAACGGCTAAAAAGGTTTTAGTTAAAAAGGGGCATAAATCTGTCAAAAATCAAAACAGAGTTATGGGTATTGTTTCCTCAGGTGTAGATGTTGATGGTAGACACATACTTTGAGTTTCAAGTCAATACCTTTGATAGTATTCAAGATATTTGAATTTATAAAAAAAAACATTTTACCAACAAGCTTTCGAATAGTCGAGCGTGCTGTCATGTGACAGCTCTTGTTATAATTGTGATAATAACTTCTATGTTAAAGCTTACTTTATGTTGGTCAATATGGATTCATAACTCTTAATTCTTGTACATAACATGGGATTTTGTATTGATACTGTGTAACTGAAGTGGTGAACTTAGGGGCAGGGGCCTAGAGAGGGGGCTTTCACACCTAAACTTCGCCCATTTCTTTGACAAAAGGGAAATTAACTATTGTCAGCTCAGGGAGAAGTGACTTCTCCCTAAAATTTGCTCTAGCTAGCCCATAACGGGTGAAATCACTTTTAGTACACCACATGTGTAACAAAATGGCCTAGTGGGCAAAGACAGCCGTAGTCTTCCCAGCTGCAAAGGGTTCAATAATCAGCGATGAAAATATGGCTGCCTCTCTCTGGTGAGCATGATGACATCAGGAATAAGTGTCCGAGAGCGATTCAATAAGCTAGGGAAATTTGTAATTCAACAAAAATAAGTTCACATAAACTAATCCAGTACTGACAAAACAAATAAATAGGTTTCCTGAGATTATGATTTAAGCCTTCAAGCACCAGATTAGCTGAATCTGTGCAATTAGGTCTGGATTAAATTTCATAAATTAATGTGTTTGTTATGTCAAGATTCCATGAGTTCATTCATTTGACTGCACTGTTTGATTGGCCTGACGTTATTGTGATTCCATTATGGGTAGGTGAAAATTCCAAAACAAAGTTAATGTTTAGTAACTATGTCAGTGAGTTTGTTTGATTAATATGCAACATCTAGAGACATCTTTTGGATACTTTTTATGATTTATCTCGGTATTTGTGAGACACTAAAATTTGAAGACTCAGTTGAAGACTGTAAGCAATCCGTTAGCTGTATGATTCTTCAGAAGTTCATGAATAGTTCATGAAGAATTTTCAAGAGCAGTTCATGTCCAAAAGTTTATGAACAGCAACCAAGAACATCCAGAGTCCAGTTCATGACCCATTCTTGAATGGCTTGAAATATTCATGATTTCATGAACTGCATTTCACAGGGTTGTGTCTCCTGACCTGGCCTCAGTTGAGAAGTTGTGTCACCTCAGTTGAGAAGTTGTGTCCCCTGACTTAGCCTCAGTTGAGAAGTTGTGTCCCCTAACCTAGCCTCAGTTGAGAAGTTGTGTCCCTTGACCTGGCCTCAGTTTAGAAGTTGTGTCCCCTGGCCCTGAAATATCCTTTTTACTAACAACATTTCACTGTTTTGTTCTAGAGCCAGTCTACTATCCAGCGCCGATTTCAGATAAAACTGCCCTAGTGTGCAAAGCAAAATCATACGAAATAGACTGGGAATAGTGAATGAAATATAGTATATTGAAAAAACATAAATTTTATCAGACTAGTAACTAGTCTAGTATGACAAGTAAGTAAAGGAGAGCACCATTGAATGCAGAAAAAGCCATTGAACTTTTTGTACATGTTGGAAATTATCACTCCAATTACCATTTACATTGAAAATTAAGATATAAATGACCGCTAAATTAGCCTTATCTTGTATTGATAGGTACAATTAATTGGGTAACTAGAGACTCAAATGACCGCAGCATCAAAAGGTTGTCACACCTGAGTGTCTGCTAATGGACTCTAGTAAGCAAAGGTTAAGAGCCAGCTGTCATGGTATTGGTACTTATCTGAGTGTTGTTTTTTTGGTCTGCCTAATCTCCTTTCTCCGCCCTCTCTCTTTTCCCTTCCCCTCTCTGCAACCTTCCTATTCATCCGCTATCCGTTCTCACATAAACAGTGCTGTTTATTCTTTTTCTACTGTGATTTTTACTTTCCACCTGCTTTTCACCTGCATTTCAATTATTACTTTCTTGTTTTCCCTTTGTGCGCTTATTGTCATGGGATAGATTTTCCCCATGGTACTCTACAGTACTCTTTTACAATTTACTTAGCTATTACTGGGCTATTACTTAGCTACTATGTCATATGTCACTGAATAATGCGGACTCACCAGTTAATGCCCTTAGAATTTCCATTTACCAGCGTTCCTACTTTCGGACTTTGTCACATTTTAGTTAGCAGAGACACACTCGGTACTAACAGAGAAACTCTGAAATTTGCAAGGCAGTTTTTGAAGAAAGATGATGAGAAATGAAATGAAATGAAGTGGAGACTCCAGTTCTCGGTGGAGTTCGAACCTACAACCTTCCGCTCTTGCGTGCAGTGCACTAACCACTGAGCTAAAGAGGACTCACATTGATTGTTTCTTGTAGATATTCTGTATATATAACTGTGCATTCATTGATATATCTCAACCTAAAAAGTGATGCAACTTGTATTTTTAACTTAACATTACAAAATTGATGTACCATTGTCCTAGCTGAAGAACATGGAAGGGCATGAAAAAAAACATGAAACAGTGTGCCAGGTAAATATTTACCTCAGTATTTCTGCTGTATAGTAAATGAGCCTGCTTGACTAGCACAGCTTAGGGTCTCAAGTTCTGCAACGGTTGGGGGTTGTATAATGGACTGTTTCAGTCTTTAGGACACACTTAAAATCTAACTAAGCCTATTGTTTAAGAGATTATTTTCTTTTCATGACTAGGTCATTTCTGCTCACAAACAGTATCACAAACAAACCCATGTGTTCGTATGTGCAAACCAGGCCAACCATTGGACATTGATGTCCCAGTGTGGCCATTGGAACCATCCATTGTATTCTGAGTGGTGATCAAACCAGGGAATAATCCGCCTTCATAGACATTTTCATAGACACGAGATAACACTCAAGGTTGTTTAAATTGACATGCAAACTGTATGTCGATCATTGCCCTTAGCAAAATGAAATGGTGTTGACTATCTGTTTATTGAATGACCATTGTTTTTTCTTCCCTATAAAAATAATTCCATATTATAATTGTACTAATGGCCTTGTACACAGTTTATATAGCTTGAAGCTTGAGGCAGTTTTGTGTGGATTATGAAATATAGCTATCAAAGGTTATTATTATGGATTTTTTTTAAAACAACCCCTTGTTAAAACAGTCATCATTGATGAATATGAGTCTGGGTGTTACCATGGAGATTAGTACAGTTGACCTAAGTTACAAATACACATTTCATTGATTCCTAACACCATTTTCAATTTAAATGCTTTTGTGTAGTGGCATAAATCTATTACAAATAAACTGAAAAACAAACAAAATATTATGATAAGTCAGATATGAGTTATCTATATATTGGAGTGTTTTCGGATGCTTGAGTGTTTGACAGGATGTGGACAATTAGATAATGGCACGTCAACTTTGATATAACAGGCACAACAAGATACTTAACACAATGCTCAGTACAAACAGTACTTCATCTATGTATCAACAACAAGCTTTCCCTTTAGTCAGAGTCCCATGGGTTACCTTCATCAAGTTTGAACCCATATCTTGCTGAATCTCTAAATGGGCTTGTCTTTCTTTCAATTTTGGACAGTTCTATGTTCAGTTTCAAATGTATTGAGAAAGAGAAGAAACAATTATCCAAGGGATCAGTGGATTTTGAGTTGTTCCCCCTTTCCATACAAGAACTTTAACTCTACCTAAAGTAATTTATACATTATCTCCCTTTGTGAATGTTATTTGTTTGGGTCATATCTTATTGGCAGTTAGCAGCAGTTCAGCAAAAACTTGAGATATAAACTAATAAATAGAAGGCATTAGGAGGAAGTGGCCTGTGGGTTGCCAATGAACCACTGACTAGAGTTAATTATCACCAGCCAATTTGATGCTAGGAATAGCATTGTTATATGACTTTTACTTTTTGGTTGGATTTGAAAAAATGTATACAAAGAAATACTGCAAGAGTAGTGCCCCTTAGATCTTTTTCACAATGTCTATTATTTCCTGAAGACAACATACTGTTGTATTTAACAAATTTGTGGTTTAAGATAGTTTTTTGTCATTTTGTGAGATGACTTGTCAGCCAGGGGAAATGGTTAATGTCAAGTACTTATGTTTTATACTGCTTTAATGTTGTGAATGAAATACTTTATTTGGCTTAAAAATATAAAGAAGGATGTCTTCTGCTCTTTCCTGGTGGTATTTTGACTTCATAGATTTTTAGAGAGCAAGAAAAGTGATCACAATTTGTCAGTCTTATGTCACTTGAAGTAAACTTGGTCTTGTATTTTCTGAAAAGTTTAAACGTTTCATGTTCATATTTTAAGGTTGCTGGGTTTCTTATGAAAAAAGTGATTATTTTTCTAAGAATCACAGGTTGGGTTTGTTAATATACAAACTATGCCTGATCCTGCCATTACACAATGATGTTGAAATTGAAAGCAGATTAAAATAGTACACAGAAATGCCTTTCAATGGAAGAATTTTACACAACTATGGCATGGGCATAGAGTTTTATCAGGTCATAGAAAACACAAATTTTCTCTCTTGTAAATCTTTTAAAACACCAGTACATGTACTGGTGTCTTCATACATCTATTGAAGGAAGCAACCTTGAGGCTGAGGGGCAGACAACTTTCTTCTAGATTAAATCTTGCAGAAGTAGAGAACATTTATAGGTGACAGACTACTTGATGTCAATTATTACCTTAATACGACTGTATATCATTATAATTGCCAGTTGAGTCAGATTCAAAAAACAAAAAATGGTTGAAGTTGAGATGTAACTTTATCGTCTACCAAAATATCATTTTCAAGGTTACAATGTATGTCCAGACATTTTGTTCACAAAAATTCTCCTATTTAAATAGGCTACCAAAATCCTGGAATGTTATTTATGTTGAATTTGTTATTCTCAATGTATCATGACCCAGTTGTATGATGAGTACAAGGGATGTTAAAAAGTCTCTTTAACACACTTGTTTGTTCATTATATATATATATAGAAACAAAGTTTAGAGGGGTATCATGGATTCATGAAAAGTTGAAACTTTAAATTTCAGAAAATACAAGACCTAGGGGGGTATATAGAAGTCACACAGTGGTTGGCCAGTCGGTCTGGTAGTTGGTCGGTCTGTTGCATTTTCCTTGTGCGGAGCATAACTTGAAAACTACTAGTTGGAATTCAATACAACTTCATACAATGGTCAAGCACATTGAGAGGAAGTGCAGTGCACAAGAACCATAACTATCTCTTGATTAATTACAGAGTAAATACAGGGCAAAGTTTGATTGGGCACCTTTTTGAACAATAAATGGTAGCTTGGAGTATAAGTGAAATTATTAAGACTTCTGTTGGTGAATTTTTTAACAGCCCTCATACATGCACTGTCCCACATGCAGTCTTCTTTTTGCATATGTAACTGTCTCCGTTATATGACAGCTGACAAACACTTAATGTCATATGATTAAATGTTGAGTACATAGGAAAGTTTCATACACATTTTGGACATTCTGGATGAGCGAAAATGATACAGACGTATGAAAACGGTTTTACCTCTTTCTGCCTTGTCTCTGTTTTGTGAAGGTTATTTAACTCACTCAGAATGTGACTTTCTTTTGACTTCTTTCCAGCCTGATATAATAATAATAATGCATTTCCTGCATGCCATTGGGTAAAAAAGTGTTAAAAACTAATGGCTTGACTTGCTTTCAAAGGTGATTGGTTCTAACATTGATTGTATGTGGAGTCTAGCTGAGTGTCTATATAAAGCAGTTAGATAAGTGGTCTAGGGGTTAACACGCTGGACTGGTTATCCAGGGATCGTAGGTTTGATCCCTATCTCCTCCAGTAACATAACTTAATGGTCTTTTGGATGAGACCTAAATCTGAGGTCTGATGTAGAATAATCAACAGGGTGTTGGTCATATTGATTATCTGGTACCAATGATTAAACTCAGTACAAAGTTAAAACCATGATGTGCAATTATCAAGGTACCAGCATTTTTTTAAAGGTTTAAGTTTCTTCATACACTTTTTGCATAAACTATGGTCTATGTTTTCTTTCTATTTCAGGTAAAACAATCAAGCCACTCTTGAGGCCCAAAACTGTATGGTCATTCTAAGTTGTGGAAACATTTATTGGGTAAGTCAAAAAAATAAGCAGTAGAATCAAGGGAGAGGCTGTGTGGTACCCTAAGTACCCTGGACCTATTTCAAGAGAGAAGCTCACTGTATGGTACCCTAGACCTGCATCGGACTGGTTGATTAGTTAAGATGACGTTTTTATCAACAAGATTCTCAATGATAGAGGGTCTTGGGGTCGAGCCTACCTACCAACCTGACCTTATGTAGATTCTTAAGAACACTGAGTCTAGTATGAATCTTTTCCATGAACGATGGTAAAATAAAAAAACTGCATGCCTGAAAATAACTGAAATAATGTTGACAAGGGTGTTAAACCCCAAGAGAGAGAATATTATAAGGACCAAGAATATATGCAGACTGTGACAATTTCATATTCACTAGTATTTCTAGTCAAAGATGCAAATTACAAATTTATTAGCAAAAACACACAACAGTTGTTACTAGTCTAAACATAACAATACAAAATAAATAAAAAAGTAAATTGGAAATACTAATTCACTAGAGTTTTTAATTTATCTGTATTGAATCAAACAGCCAACCTTACCCTCCTGATATTTAATGTAATTTCTCAAAAAGAATAATGCAATTTCCTAAATATTTTGACTTGAGTTGGAAATAACAATTTTGATAACAATGACCAAGTTTGTATTATTAAACAAAGCAGTCATCTGTTTTCATTCTGTGTATAATAGTTTACATGTTCCTTGTAAAGCAATTAAAGAAGTGTTATATTAAACAAGGGAAAGCATGTTTAGTGGTGCTGGTCTTAGAGTTCAGAACCTTGGCCCAAGTTGTCTTATGTTTCATGTGTGACAGAAAAAAATTGCCAACATAAATTAATGAATCACAAGCACTTGTAGGCAGTCTGTGACAGATATGACCACTGGCTTCACTCAACATGCATGGACCAAATGACTAAACAGTATCAATCACAGATGTATCCATCAATGTTCAGATATGCTCCTTGAAGTTTTCAAGCAATGGTGGCTAATACTACTGTAAAAGTCTTTGTATTTGCGAGTAGTTTATTTCATGATTTTCCAATATTCTATTTATCTGCAAGTTTTTGAATTTACGTGTGAGCACTGTTTTTAGCTCATCTGGCACTTTGTGCCAGGGTGAGCTTTTCTAATGGCCAACCATCCCAATTTGTCTGTTAACATTTTGCTTCAAAGACATCTCGTCTGAAACCACTGGGCCAATGTTGATGAAGCTTGGCAGGGATGTTCTTGCATGAAGTTCTACCAAAATTGAAAGAATCAGCCATGACATGGCCCTCTTGTTTATAGTATCTTAGGGATTTTGATGAATTAGCGAATTGCTTCATTTGTGAAAACTAGCAAAATAACAAAACTTGAGAATTTCTTTTACAGTAATTGTAGTTTGCAGAGATTGCTGGCATACAGGAAACCAGACTTTTCTGTTGGTTGAAAATATGGCAAGAGGCATACTGTATATGAATTATACCCTTTATATAGTACAGTCCAAACTCACCAAACAACACTTCCCTACATCAACAACCTCCCTTTAAAGACAAACATTTTCTTTCCTGTTGTGTCAATTATATAAGGAATCGACCTCTCCAAAGTAACACCTCTCTTCAACAAACATATTTTGTTTGCTAGCGTGTTTCCCCCTGAAAGGTTGCACTGTTTTATACACATCTCAGTCAGCATAGGGTAGGTCACAATGGGTTAAGTCATAATCTACTACCAAGTGCCTCTGGCTTCACTAATGAAAGCTGATCAAGCTTAGAACAATAAATTATTATTAGAATCATTATCTTTCTATCGTAAGCTCTTAATTATTAAGTAGTTAGGGTGGAAACAGAAAGTTTTGCACTATTTTAATTTAATAGATGCTGTTTCAACTGATCATCAATTATTAATTACCACGCATTTATCCTTAACAGCATTGTATAACAATGCCTTTCATTCCCCAGTGGGGACACCGAGGTAACTTGTTAAACATACACTTATTGAATTAATGTAATACATGTAAATATATTATGACATTACATTACGTGTATTGGTGTAACTACTGGGCCTTGAAAACACTATTAGTAGGCGAATAATAAAGTGTCAGATACTTTAGTCCTATTTGTGGTTCAGAACGGGATATTTTCGTTCATGTTAGGGATATTTTAGGCAACACGGTAAGGGTATTTTTGGTCTTTTGAGAGTAAATGTAAACACAGGGAAGAAGATAAAGTTATCGTATCTTACTGTACATGTAAGTGGCCCTAAATTGTCTCCGAAAGCCAAAGAACTGAGTGCTGAAATATTGTGACATTTTTATGTTGATTTATAGGTAGACTGGTGTATACCTGTTCATCACAATGTAAAGTGGACTAGATGTCCTTGTGTCTATTCCTTCATGCAAGCAGAGGATTTGTTTTAAGTCACTATAATCTGCAAACAGAGGAAAAGCTTGCTAATTGTTTGGATATAATAAATACAAAGAAAACAAACACACATTTACTTATTAAATAGAAAATAAAATGACTACTTTATATTTTTGATTCATAGCAAAATGTTGAATTTTGATTCTAAATTGGATTTTATACTTGTGAATCAGCAAATATTAGAATGAGGATTAGTATTAATGATGAATCAAGGTAAACATAAATTTCAGTAAAAAAAATTCCCTGTCTTCAGTGCTGTTTATTTTTGTCATGAGGGGTTGGGATGAGGGTGGGGGTGGGGGTAGCCGTTGCAGTAGTCGAGTGTTGCTTAGTCTAAGCTCTTAATTATTTATCTTTACAGTTTAAGAATGTGGTGTGTACATTTAAGACACAAACAGTGTAGCCTCTTTACTAATTATTTGTATATCTGAAGGCTGTGGTGCATATAATATGGACATTATTTCCTGAAATGTAATTCTATATTGATCAGACATAATTTCACTGTGTACTGAAAAATAAAGAATAATAGTAATGTTATAAAAGATCCACCCACTTGCATCATTTTATCCGGAAATCCGGTTCAGAGCTTGAAAATTAATTTGTACTTGTAATAAATGCCAGGTATATTTCTCCTTAATGCCAAAATTTCACAGACAGTTTTCTCCACTGAGAAAAAAGTGGCATGTAGCCATTGATTGTGATGTGTTCTTTACTCTCAAATGAACTTTAAGCTAGTCTTGCACTGTGATGTGTTCTGTCTAGTCTGAGAACACTGACAAGTTCAGACTTTCAAGCTTCAGTCACTAAATTCTCTCCATCTTTGATCTATTTGATGCCATTTGATCCAAATGACCCTTGTTGATTCATTCCTGCAATGATGACTTGCAGTTCATATATTTATTTTAAATGAGTACAGCCTTTCTTATGCTTACATGTTCAAACATTTGCCATAGGTATTATT
The DNA here is from genome assembly GCA_032359765.1 of Saxidomus gigantea. NCBI lineage: Eukaryota > Metazoa > Mollusca > Bivalvia > Venerida > Veneridae > Saxidomus > Saxidomus gigantea. The sequence continues at coordinate 20,076 of JAUMHA010026226.1, forward strand.
AAAACTTTCCTTATATTGATGTGTAAATCAATACTATTTCAAGTGAAGTGTTTATATTGATGTATTAAATCTTGCTTTAAGTAGTTAAACTTAGTTCAGTCTTGATTTAAGTAGTAAATCCGTCCTTATGATCATAATATTTATATTCAGTTTTTCTTCAAGTAGTTAAACTTTCCTTTTGATATATTCAGTCTTGCTTTAAGTAGTAAAACCATACTCATGATGATATATTCAGTCTTGCTTTAAGTAGTAAAAC
>JAUMHA010026337.1:0-20325 GCA_032359765.1 Saxidomus gigantea
AAAGTTTGTTGTATTGGGTCAAAAGTTATTATTTCCTCTACCCTTTTCACACACACCTATTTCAGCTGGAATTTTACATTAAAAAAATGTGCATAATGTCACTTTAAATTATTCTTCAAAACAATATTTCATTTCGATGCAGTTAGTAGATGGACAAACTTATAGTCTCATTTGATAATTTCGTCGGCAACTTGATATATATCTAGTTTTAAAACTTCACTCTCTAAATAGAATAATTATATTTTCAAATTTGAAGACGTTTTATGTGTGAAATAAGTAAAGGTCTAGTAACAGCACCTTTCCGATAACATGAGAACTACAGGATTACTAAAAATAACAGAACTAGCGCATTTGGTGTTGACAAAGCATAAGGAAGCCGGATGTAATTTCGAAGTTCAAGATGTATCATCATTTCGGAATATACCGCAAAAAAACCTATTTTTTTATAAGTTTTGAGAAGCTTCTATATGTTACAGGGGTGTTCAGTGAAAATTAAATATCCAAATACAGAACAGTGCAGATCATGATCAGGCTGTTCGGGTGTACCTGCTGGGCATGATCTGTACTCATCGCCAGCTAACTAAAAGTAACCAGGAGTCGAACGCAGTCTGACTCAGAGGCGCGTGTGCTTTATGTGACTAACTAAAGCCAATGTAGGTTTATTTACTCAGCGTGAACGTTAGCATCTGCTGTACTGATACAGAGATCAATAGTGTTTACCTTTGAAAATATTGCGCCGTATAAGGCAACAGATGGTCAGCTGCTTTATAAATAAATCAATGCACCCCTCCCACATGTGTATACCTTACACATGACTAATTATTGCGGCCAATGGCAAAGATACATTCCAATTATTATCTTCAGTGCGTTTAAAAGGAATTCTAGACTAAGGGATACTGTTTGAGCCGGAAACCAATGTTCTGTTTAAAGAATGCCTGGATAGATGCATTATTATCTGAGATTAAAAGTTATTGAACGCGCGCTATATATATACGTGCTATATTATGGAAATGAATAAAACATACAATATTAACCATTAGATCATGTTGCAAAAAATCTGCGTAACAAGGATATATTCTGAATTGTTTCACAATTTGTAATCATTTCTGTTGAGTGTTATGTGTTTAAACAAATGCGTTGAGTGATCCATTGAGAAGATTAAGGGCAGATAGATACTTATTGATCTGTAGATTAGACTTTTGAAACATAAATCTTGTAAAGTAAATTAAATATTGACCGGGGATATTAGCTGTGCATTCCACTTTCACAATATTAGTGTAGCAAGCTGGCATGCACGTTTAATATTTAAACAGAGTCAGTGATTTTGTTTTGTATTTTGAAATAATAGTAGATGCTGTGGAAAAACAGGTGTTTTAGAGGTGAATATACGACACAAGTTAATATACGACACAAGTGAATATACGACACAAGTTAATATACGACAGAAGGAGTGTACAGGATATACGGATATTAGATGACAGAAATAAATAGGTGAATCAGAGATGAACAGACAACTGAGGTGAAAAATAGTATATAACAGAGGTGAATAGACGACATAGGCTAATAGACGACATAGGCTTATAGACGACATAGGCTAATAGACTACAGAGGTGAATAGACAACAGAGGTGCATTCGATTTTGACCATATGTTGAATTTTTGCGTCAAGAAAGAAATTCAAAGTTGAAAGGACATATAAGTAGACATGTGTAAATGACAACTGAAAGTTAAAATCTATAATTGGACATGAACAGTTTGACTGTATCAGTATGGATACTGATGGTGGCTGTGCAATGTTGTATGTCCTCTACGTCTCTCTCATCAGGTAAATATAAAACGTGTTTCTTTATATATAAATACGTCGTGACTATTTTACATTTTCATTTTCAAGGACCGATGTTTTAACTAAGATAAGACTCCGGCCCATGGCATGGCTGTGCCACTTTTCAATGGTTTAATAGACAGGAATATGTATACTCGTACATTATTATACGTCCATGAACTGTGGCATGTCTATCTCAATAAACTTAATTCAGTAACCAGTGATTAAGTTACGGTTACATAAAAAATGAATAGGTAAAATGATTAGATATGTGTAGGAAATTCCTTTATCATTACATGTAAACATAATCGACGTCTACACTGTCTTGGTGCATCTTTCTGCACCAACCGTAGACTATATAGCGATCACAAAATATAATATCACAGTCGTTTATATATTGCTAGGTGATGTACCCATAGGTCACTGGTGTAGACTATAATAAATCTTTACAAGAAAAGTATTGATGCAAGGCAAAATGGCTGTCAATCACCAGGTGCTACATAAATGGTACTGCGTGAGAATTGGCTTCATAAAAACACGTCCCTTCCCCCACTGTATTTCAACATATCTGGTGGCAGCAGGCCTTCAGTATTTATTCAAAACTACATCTTTATAAAGGAAACGAATCACATACTGTTCGGAAAAGCAACTATCACCACATGAATGCGTTAAAGTATTCGGTATAGACTGTAAAGTTACAGTAACTATACATTTAGTCTTTAAATGCAACCCAATAATGAGCCTTCCCAAAGTATCGTCATGTCTATTATTAAAAAGTTTCAAAACTTTTAACCAAAAAAAAAGAGGCAAAGGGTATAACAATCAAAGCAAAATGCGAATTCTACTCTGATAAGTTTTGTCTTTATTCTATTTTTAATATAATAGCAAAGAATGGTGAACATTTACCGTCTACATTTGGAAATAACCAGATATGTGATCAGCCATTACCGTATTGTTTATACCTAAATTTAATTTTACATTGTCATTATCGCTTTTAGTCTGATATGAATGAAGATTTTTATTAATATTTGCAGAAAAGCATTAAAGTCCGAGGAAATTTTGGAATTAACTGATATAGTTTTATTGGTAGTATATTGATAGAACCATGTTCTATTCACTTTAAAATATGTTGGCATATGACCTTTGTTCGTATTCAAGTTGTTTCTTCAAGAAAATGAGTTACCAGAAAGCCTTTCTTATTTTTTGCACTATCATTGAAAAAAAATACTGCACTATGTTTAAAAGGTAAAGTTAGGAATGATTTTGGTACAAATAAAGGTCTTTTCTGTCAGTGAAGCATCTTTTTTGATTAAATGAGAGCCACTTGTAAATGTAATCCTGCGACTTTAAAAAGATGGTTTTAAAGATGAAAAAAAACCAGAAGAAAATATTAAAAAAACAGGGTTAGAATGGGATATTGAACTCCACTCGTAGATTTAGAGGGCCACCGACTTATCCACTACACCACGGTGACTGACTACAAATGGTTCGGGGAAAATAAGCTGATATTATTATGTACATAAGGGATAAGTCGTCTTCGTTAAAAAGATTTTTTAAATTATCGTGCATTGTCTCTCTTCAAATTGAACTTTACTTAACAAAAGTTGTGCATATTGGTTTTTAAAAAAACAGAACTTTTTTAAGGTAAGAGTTCAACTTCAAAGACATCTTTTTAGAAACAGACAACAATGATCGCTCCTTCCGCATCAAATCAGCTATGAGCCTTCCATTTAGAGTGCCGCGTCAACAATCGTCGCGTTCTTTTTGGTATTTAGATGATACATATATTTCAAATCTGCTTAGGTCCTTAATCTATACACTATTTATAACTATGTTATAGTTGCATGCATTTTCCTCTTGTTGATCATAGGAGCTCGATGTCGGGATTATGCTTTTCCGGCTTTGTTTTGTCTTTTTACATTTATCTAAGAACCAAGCTTACAAAATATGATCTTATTTTCCCCGGATCTTAACTTTCATATTTTATCACTGAAGTACCCGGTAGACTGAAAAAAGAACCGGGTACTTCAGTGGTAAAATATGAAAGTTAAGATCCGGGGAAAATAAGATCATATTTTGTAAGCTTGGTTCTTGGATAAATGTAAAAAGACAAAACAAAGCCGGAAAAAGCATAATCCCGACATCGAGCTCCTATGTTGTTGATTAGCCAAAAAATGTTCGTCAAAAGCGACAAAATACTTTTGCAGACTCGGCACGTAACTAGTAACTAGTCAATTTATGACTTATACGATATTGCTTTTTAGCTCACCTAGCTTTGCCAGGATGAGCTTTTTTAATGGATGATCGTCCGTCGTCCGTCAACATTTTGATTCAAACGGCATCTCCTCTGAAACCACTAGGCCAAAAAATAGGAAAAAATTTAAAAATCTTCTTCTCTGAAACAACAAGACCTAGAGCTTAGATATTTGGCATGAAGCATTTTCTAGTAGACCTCTACCAAGTTTATTCAAATTATGACCCCCGGGTCAAAATTGACCCCGCGCGGGTGGTCACTTAGTTTTACGAAGGCTTATATAGGAATACCTTCTTCAGTCTCAGAAACCACAGGGCCTAGAAGTTAGATATTTAGCATGTAGCATTGTCTAGTAGTCCTCTACCAAGATTGTTCAAATTATGAGACCCAAGTCAAAATTGACCCCGATCAGGGAGTCACTTGGATTTACATACTAGGCTTATATAGAAAACACTTTAAAAATCTTCTTCGCTGAAACCACAGGGCCTAGAAGTTAGATATTTAGCATGTAGCAGTGCCTTGTAGACCTTTACCAAGATTGTTCAAATCATGACCCCCGGTTGAAAATTATCATTTCTCGGGAAGGGTGGGGGCGGGGGTCACTTTATTTCTCATAGGCTTATATAGTGGACCTCTATGAATTATATTAAAGTCATGACCCCTTGTATTATTGGCAATTGACATACAGGTGAGCGATATAGGGCCATCTTGGCCCTCTTGTTATATATTTTACATAATTACAAAATCGATAAATGATTACATTGGGACTTGTTTAACTCCGGATATAGCGACTCCGGATATAGCGAAATCATGATATAAGGAACACATTTTATGGGCCCGATTATTGTTCTTCTTTAAAAATACGAAAATGCTATATATCTATGGATATAACATATTCTAAATGTAAGAAACAAATTTATATAGCCCTAATGAGATCGTTATATACGGAGTCTTGTTGCGTTTGTTATAAAATGTATCTTTATCATTGATTTATACACAAGAAATCCCGACACAATCTTGTTTATCATCTAGTGTTTGTATTCAATTTCAATACCTTAATTCTTTATTTGCCTTTATTTACATAGGTATAATTATTTTTAAGGAAGACCACTGGATCAAAATAAATCAACTGTATCTAAGACTTTGCTCAAAAGCTCGTCAATAGTTCGTATTATATGAGTAAAAAAAAAGTCATTCATCGCTATAGTGCAAAAAAAATGCATATTTATTGTCCGAAATTTTTGTATTTATGTTAAAGGTATGAACTGCAATATTGTTACAAGTGGAGAATGTTTTTTTTACCGTCATAGTAAATAATCTTGCAAACAAATGACTATTAAATATTTGAAGCTAAAATGCTATATATAAACTTTGTAATTATGTGATAACACTATGTTAATCGTGACGTGAAATAAATTATCAATTACAAATGGCAGACAAACATATAAACAAAGCATCCATCAGGTGTTAAAATACCTGACGAACAAGTTAATCAAGACGTCATTAAATATTAAAGCTTTGGAGCATTAATAATGTATTGGCACGCTGCCAAATATCACGTTTCTCTTACATATTGCTTTAAACTGCGTGCAACATGCAAATTGTAATGCAACATGTGAAGAATCTATAGGTGCAGTCCGATTGACAGCATGTTGTTTTGCTGAAGAATAATATATACAGTCAATAATAAAAAAGAGAAATGAAAATCATAATGCAATATGCTTAACGTCAATCTGTCAAACTTTGACACTTATAAGTTGAGAGGTGGACCATATATTCGCGGTACTCTAAATTTGCTGAAGAACACATTTGTATAACAGCCTGTAAATAAATAATTGTACGTTCAATCTGTAACACAAATCATTAATAAAATGCAATTTCAATTTCATTGTCTGTACAACAAATCGTAACTGCATTTCATGTTTATGGAGTTTATATACTACCCGAAATACTGCGAATTCAGGCTCCTCAACTTCATATTCAAATGATAAAATACATGACAATATATCATACGTATAGAAACTAAACAATTTTAATAAAACGCTAGTTGTTTTTTCATATACTGGACTTCATTCCTGTTTTTATATCGCATGCTGATACAAATCACGTATCTTATAGCGACTTCCACAAGTCCTTTTTAGCTCGAGTATAGTAGATCATGTAGTAGTGTAGTTTTATAATACTTAAGTCTAAAGTCGATATGAAATATATATATAAACATGCATAAGGTTTAACTAGATTTATAGCTTCCAACATATTTGTTAGCTATGCTACGGCACCTTGTAAAAATACCGGTCTATTAAAAAACATTTGTGACGCCCTAACAGAATCGTAACTATCTTCCTTGATCAAAGGCTTGTATTTGTGTATTTGGACATGACATTTAATTCCGCGTTGCGTTTGCGGTAATCTTTTCTTTCCGGTTTGAAAACTTTATGTTCATAATGTGAACGAGCTAACGTTATGTTCTATTCTAAAATGTTATTGGTTCATTTTTCCCGTTTTCATCTTTAAGTTATGGTGCCGAAAACGCAATTTTATTGAAGTGTTGGGGTTGTTGTAGATTTATAATCGGGTAACGAGAAATTTTTCATTAAACGTACAGATGGAATACACTTGGATCTTTAAGAAATACTGAATCGGTCCCAGGAGTCTTTGGAGAAAATACTGTAATTACTTTAGTGCAGATTTACATTCTGTACAAAGACCCGATAGTTCAATAAACCCATGACTTGTTGCCATAAACACTATTTCATGTAAATAATTAATTAGGTTACTGTGTTGCCTTGTTTTCCTAAACATAGACAGATTTACCGCTACTATTTCCGTATTGAAGACGTAAACCGTTACTATGTCGAACGTTACAATGTTTTTTACGTTTGAAGTGTGTACTTTTCTCAGGTGTTTTTTGTATTTTACCTCGCTCAACAATGTTCGATTAGAGTTGTAAATAAAACACAGTGAGTGGAAACTATGGTAACAGTATTACACGTCAGATTGTTTCTTGTTTAGCTTTTCTAATTGATATGAAAGTTGATATTATTTGGCGATTTTAATCATGACACAATAAAGTCTCCTCGCTCCTTTCCTTGCAATATCTTTTTAAAAAAAGAGACAACTACTTACAAATTAATGCTTAGATGATCAACCCCCACCCTCCCTCCAATAATTCACGTTTTATCGTATATTTAGCCTATAAATTCAGGATACTACAACCTACCTAACAGCTACTTCTTACCTATAATCTACATTACAAAATTAATGATACCTCAGTCAAGAGTTACTAAGCTGTGAGAGGGAACCTTTAATGGGAATTGCCGGCTCTTTCTTTCAACAATGATTGTGTTTCGAGAACAAAACTATTGAATAACAAGAACTGGACGAACTTGCTACGCAATTTATCTAAACAAAGTTTGTATAAACTTAAGTCACTACTTCTAACATCTTTTCTACATTCAATAATTAATGCTTCCACAACCACAATTGTTGATTTTAGTAATATTCTTTTATTTTGATTGTCATCAAAAGTAGGTGGACGGACCTCGAATGTTTACAACACATACGATCCTCCACGAATAAAAAAAACTGTTAGTTTTAAGCAGTCCTAACTGGTGAAATGAATACATTTTCTTATTACATGAAGAAAGCGTCGATTCTTTTAAACAACGATACCAACAACTGTAACCTGTTTCGTTTGCATTTTTCAGGTTCTACCATCCATCCGTCACTTGAACAGTCAATACGCTCTGTAGATAGTACATCATCAACACAAGAAACTGTACTTTCATCTTATACATCTACCCTAAAATCAACACAGACATTTTTATCACCAACAACAAAATTGGCATCACCAGTAACAGCTAGAACGCCAAAGTTGTCTTTTTCGAGTTCAGCAAACACTTTTTCTGATCTTACGATAAGTGGTACAAGCTTAAGAACAAGTTTAACACCTTCTCATTCAGAATACAAGAGTGAAAGTTCCCTGAAAACTACCTATGAAAGTATGCAGCCATCGAGTACAACGATTCATGATTCTGTGATAAAAAATGGAACAAGTTTTAGCAATAATTTACAATCAACCACCAGTGTGCAGATAGATGATAGTTTAAGTAATACGTTACCATTATCAGCTGGAGCACAGTTGTCAACTAGTTCTAGTAATATGCTACAATCATCCACCGGAGTACAGTTTGAAACTATGTTTAGTAATACCTTACCATCATCCACCGGAGTACAGTTAGAAACTATTTTTAGTACTACCTTACCATCATCCACCGGAGTACAATTAGATACTAGTTTTAATAGTAATTTACCATCGTCTACCAGTGTACAAATTAATTTAGCGACTGAGAAACTGTCAAAATCATTAAATACAGAATCAAATGGCAATATGAAAACAACTTCGACCAAAACAACACAACTGATTATGAGTAATCAAAGCAGCTCCTATGCGAATATTGAATCAAACGTTTCTGTACAAAAATACTTTTCTACGTCTACCAATATCACGGAAACTTCAACATTCCCATTCTCGTCAATTACAGTGTCTTCGAACAGTGCCGTAACTCCAGTTTCTTCAGAATTTCTTGCCCATAGTTCAAAGGAGAGCTTTACTGATTCGTTCATATCTTCATCTTCGACAGTTGCTCAAATTAGTTCTTCCCCCTCAGTAGATACTATTGTAAATACGGTAACGGATAGCTTTTATTTATCAAGTGAATTGTATACATCAGTAGTTACTAAAAGCAGTTTTTCGGTCTCTGTACCATCTTCAATGTCATCTGTTTCTGTGATATTACAATCAGTTGGATATTCAAGCGAAACAAATTTAGTTTCACCTGACTTATCGAGTACATCAGCTGATATTGTGCAAACGTCTTCAATATTACCAGTACAGACAATCTTGGATTCTAGTATAGATCAAAGTGAACGCCAATCTAACACAATTGAGCCAACTCCTTCAGCAACAACAGAGAAAACAGTGATGTCCGATTCAAGTAGGCTTCCAGAATTGCCAAATGTAACATCAAGCGCAACTATTTTTACTGAAGTTTATAGTACACAGATTACTCCTACACCAGCGTCTAAATCGTTCAATTTACAGTCGAGTGAAGTGTTAACAAGTACACCGTCTAGGTCGGAGACTGATTCTGTAGATATGACACCAACTGTTCTTTCTATACAATCAACATCATCTAAAATTGGATCATTAGATGATTCTGTCGGATCCACTACATTCTCAACACCTGCTTTAACTGCGAGTGATTCTTCTGGTAAGTCAAATAAAATTAGTTTAAGCGGGACTAGCATGCTTTTGCAAGAAACATCACTTTATTCACACTTCAACACAACAGAACGAACTTCACCAGTTTCTGAATTTGTAACAGAGTTACGTTCACACTTTTCAAAAACTGGTAACACTGATATGTCCATCACTCTTAGCACATGGGATTCGGCGACAGTTCTCACAAGTGTGGGACACGTTTTTATTTCACCATCTTTTTCCGAAGATTACAGTAAAAGTTCACAAGAATATGAATCACTTTCTTCCTCAGAGATATTGCACCGAGGAAGTGTACAATCTAGAATGACAACATCGACTTTTCTAGTAGAACTACATACGTCAGAATCGTCTTCTCTGAACTTAAGTGACATACATGCGACATTGTCTATAAATAACACATCAGGTTTAAGCGGAAGTGTAGATGGCCAAACTGTTCCAGTTACAGAAAGAGCTCTTTCATCACCGTCACGAATGATGTCCGAGTCATCAGTAATGCTATCAACGTCTGATCTTACTACTGTGACAGTTGAAAGTGATACTGAATCAGAGCATTCATTCTCTTATTTATCTAGTACACACAGTTCATTGCTTCCATCCTTTTTACAACCGTCGGAGCATCCAGTGACTTCAAGTAGTTTAAGTCTTACAGATGGTGCAATAAGTGTATTTTCAGATTCCGACACAGTGCACACTAGTCAGACACTGAAAATTTCACATAATTTAACATTTAAAACTGAAACAGATCATATACCAAAAACCATATCAAGTGCCAGCATGTCTATATCTAGTGATGATGTATCCTTCTCGGGAAATACTAGGGTAGGAATGACAGAATCTAGCATTACATCATCTTTTTTACAAACTACAGAACTAAAATATGTGCTTTTGAATTCTTCATCAGTAACTACAATTGAAGACGCTAGTACAACAAATGAATTTAATACAAATTTGTTATATTCTCGAACATCTATAACATTTTCTTCGACACAAAGTCTTGCAGACAGCATGCATGTTTTCTTTACACCTACTGTTGTATCAACCACTTCACAAACAGTGTTAAGTTCTTTTCCGATCAACGGCACTACATCGGTGATAGACTTGGCCTCGTCGGTTAATTCTTCCTCAACACGAGATATCAACGACGTCAGCATGTCTCCGCAGATTGAACCAACCTCCTCCTCGCAATATACTGTTACAAGCGTACCCAAGTATTCTGAATTGACACTGAAAACAAACACTAGTATGGTCACAGGTTATATCAGTAACATTGATTCATCTAGCTATGAGCAAAGTTATACTTTGACATCAGTAAGTCAGTTTGAACATAATAGTTCTAGTACTATTTTAAAGCCTTCGTTTTCAAGCATGGAAAAAGTTGAATCCGCAAGTGCGAATATTGTGTCTTCGTCTTCGTCTCAATTTGATTTTAGTTTCACTCAGACACCATTAATGAGTCGAACATCAGAAGTTAGTACTACTAGAAACGTTACTATGACAACCATGCTTACTGATTCCTCCATTGTAGAAACAAAGCCAATTTCATCTTCCTTCTCGTCACAAACTTTTGAAACAATTGCTTCCTCGAAAGCCTATATGGGCACGTCGACCTTAATGTTTATAACTGACACACCTCAACTGCTTTCATCATATACTGATTTTCTCGTTGAAACGTCTTCGCTGGGAGAGACCTTCACAAGGGCAACTTTTTCACATTTTACGGAATTTCAAAGTCGTATGTTGACTTTCTTGAGTGAGAGTACAGAGCGATCAGATTCGTCACCAGTAATTACAGTATCTCAAAGCATATCATCTGACCTTAGTGACAGTAGCCTATATGAGCCTTCAACTATGTGGACATCCATAGGTGCGCCAGTACATAGTAGCAGTACAGCTACGATGACATTTGAACAGAATACATCGAGTTTGACATACAATGAGACTATTTCTTTGTCCAGTGCCACGTTAAGCTCGACCGAACAGACTACAGTCACAAACATGTTCACAAGCATGAACAATGTTGGATCCGGCAGTGACACTGTTTTGTCGTCATCTGAATCCGCCCATAGCTTTATAATGTCATCTTTATTGAGTCTAACAACTGATTCTGTTATTACTGGATACAAGTCTGTAACACACATGCTGACTGGTTCCTTTGGTGTGGAAACAAAACCAATTTCGTCTGTAACCTCACTGCAGACTGACGAAGCAAGTGTTTCACCGAAAACGTCTATAAACACGTCCAATTTAGTGACTATTACTAGTACACCTCACATGTTGTTATCACAAAACTCTTCTCTTGGTAAAAGTTCTATGCTAGGAACAGAATTTTTAAGTATGTCTTATTCAGTCTTTACAAACTCTGAAAGTATATTGACTTCCTCAACTAGCAAAGAACATGTTGTAAATAGCCAGATCTCGGAACTAACTACTGATGTTCAAACTACAAAGTACAGTTTACTTTATGAGACTTCAAAAACATTGACATCTTCGAATACTTTAAGAGATGGAAGCAGTAGATCTCGGGCAACACTAGTACAGACTACACCAAGCTTGTCGCTCATTCCGAGTATTTCTTACAGTTCATATTCAACTGAGAAACCAACAGTATCAACAGAAGTGTTTGATGACAGTGAAAGTATTTCATTTTCAACAAACGCACTTGAAAAAACCTTTTCGAGAACAACAATAATAGAATCTTCAGTTCATTCAGACACTGGAAGTTTATCTACAACCTTTTCAGATATCACAATTTTGATCACATCCACAACTTTATTTAGCTCATTGACAACTCTCAATACTACAGTCATTTCAGGCACTACTGTGAATGATAGTATCCTATTTGCTAGCACGAAACCTAAAACAAATATACCTAATACTACTGTTACATCGACCATGGCACATTCAGTATCCTCTGCACTACAATCACCACAACGCAATTTTTCACGAAGCACTTCTCTACATACTGTATCATCTAGTAAAAGTATTTTTGTTACATCAACAGGTATGCAGTTGACAACTTTAGAGCCATCTACTGAAAGTTTCTCCAGACTAACGATATCACTGGTGTCTTCGCCAGTTGGTGAAATATTATCAACAGCTACATTGAGTTTTTCAGTTACACCTGGTACATATTCGACGGCAGCTTTTAATACGACTGAAAACACATCAGTACATCTTGAAACGTCACTAAAAATGACAAGTACTTTGTCCAGTTCAACTGGGATTCAAACACTACCTTCCACCACTTACCATTCGTTTGGAGCTGGTAATAATTCAATGTCGTCTTTCACTGAACTTTTAACGTCATTTCATGTAACATCTACAACATTTTTAAGAGAATCCGAGACACTTGTTTCTAAATTAACAACAAGTTTAAGTCAAGAAACTCTATTGAATTCAGTGTTTAATGTAAGTAGTATTTCATTGAGTACACTTACTTATTCACCCATGTCTAGTATTAGTTCACCACAGCTCACAACAACATTTGTTTCAAATAATTCTTCAACTACGTTGAATTCGATAGAAACTGGCACATCTTCACAGGAAATTACAAATGTTTTGACACAAAGCTTTCTTACACACTCAAAAACACCTACCGGAACACAGTTTATTTCCTCTACATCACTAGTAGAAGTTACGGCGAAACCATCTAGTGTTGTTGAATCTTCGATTTTGCAGTCGAGCGAACTTGACTTTTCAACAATGTCAACTGTAAGAGGTACCGACACAATGACCTCACCTTCTTCTACTCTCTCAAGTTTGTCTGGAACCACGTCGTTCGTTTTAGGTAGTGTAGAATCACGCAAATCTGACATTTCATCCACAGTCGTCTCTTCAATTTTGAAGGAAAGTTTAGACAGTGTTACATCATCCACGTCAATAATTAGACTAGAAAGTAGTATATTTTCTTCTTCGACACAAGTGAATTTATACACTACTTTATCAGACACTTCAAAAACACTAATGAATGAAACGCTATCACAGTCTAAATCTTTCACAAATGTGATCTCACCAACGGAGTCATTCATGACATTTAAAACTTCTAGTGCTTCGCATTTAACTGTTTCAAATGTTTCAGCATTGACATCGACTACTTCTGAAGTGTATTCTTCGCAGACAACCTCACTCGATTTATCTACTATAAGTTATGCTAGTGTAACAGATACACACTACTTCAAAGCATCAACGAGCTCTGTAACGCACTTCCCATCATCATCTATTTTGTCAACCGAAAGTGTTGTTTTAAGCGTTTCAGTAGTATCTGCACCTTCTTCAAAATTCTATACGTCATCTACTATCATCGGCATATCTTCATCACAATTTCATATGTCATCTACTATCATCGGCACATCTTCATCACAATTTCATACATCGACAATCAACGGTACTTCTTCTTCAGAAGGTCATACCTTATCTGCTATCATCGGCATATCTTCTTCAGAATTTCACACTCCATCTCCAATCATAAGCACATCTTCTTTAGACTTTAACATGTCATCTACAATCATCGATATAGTTTCTTCAAAATATACGTCTTCTGCAGCCATCAACACATCATATCCTGTATCACTGTCAGAATCTTTATCAGACAACATTTCTTCTTCTACGCTGAAATCAAGTTCTGAAGTAACGTCTTCAACACTGCAAACCTTTGATTCTTCATTCACTCTCCTGTCTTCATCGATTAGCAAGGTTGTTTCGAGCCCAATAGAGGCGTCTTCTGTAACACCAACACCAGCCTCATCAATGCAGGATGGATCTTCCGTACGTACAGACAGACCAATAAGCACAATCGGAAAATCTATGTCAATGACAGCAACATCAGCGTCAGTTGAGTCCACAAAAATATTATCTACACTTTCATCGACTGCTTTCAAGTCCGTTACAAGTGATTTGAAGATGTCTTCATTGAAACCGACTCCGGCTTCAAGTGTTAAGAGTAGTTCTTCTGGCATAGAAATAATATCGGCTACAGTCAACGAAAGTTCAACATTTATGTCAACACTGCATACGTCGACAACAACCGGATTAATAAACATTACTGGCATAGATATCTCAACGACATCTTTTTCGCCGTCTTTGTCACGTTCCTCGGTAACAAGTAGCACTCTTGTTGTAACAAGCAGCATTGTCTCAACAACAACGGAGCCACCTACAGTGACTACCTTGAATGCAACAAATGCTAGAGAAGCAAATTGGGTGAGGACGGGTAAGTCTGTTTAATTATTCCACTTTTGAAACAGTAATGATTTTATCTGGTTTCACAACATTTTGTAGAAATCAAATATAAAATAAAGATAGGTTAAAAAGAGGTAAAACCGCGGTAAAACAGTTAAAGGAACTAAGAGTGCATTAATACATCTTTAAACGAACGTAGGAAAACAATTATTATATCTAAGTTCTAGACATTTTCTCATAACTATTTGAAGTTGCATTATAAATTCAAATGTGAACTGACTATTGTTATTTTCGTACTTCGTTTAAGTTTTGAAAATCCTGCGTAGTAAGAATATCTCAGACCCTCGCTTTGTGAGAGAATTAGAGCAAAACTTTGCCAGTGCTTATAAAGAAGCGTTTATCAGACAAAAGTTGATAGAGGAAGGCAAGTTTCAACATTTACAACGAAGACGTCGACGAAAGAGGTATACATCAGATGGAGATGCATCTGTGAATGTAAGTAAAATTCATTACAAAAACAGTATCAGTGTTGTGGCTGCTAAGATTACTTTATGTTAGTCGAGTTGTCTGGAGTTTTTGATAGATACTTCGCAACAAGTTTATTTTTCACGAGAAGAAGCCGTTTATCTTTTTTATGATAACTTTCGTTTACATGTTTGATACAGTTTTTATTGTTCTTTCTGAGTCCCTCCAAAATTTGGCATTCGGGTACACAAACATATATTTAAAACAACTTATTAAGCAGTCCCCTCCTTAAAGCTGTCACTCGGGCTTAGATACCATTTATTTGCATCTAGTACTATAATACAGTATACATTATAAGGATTGTACAGACAAGATATAGCCTAAACATCTTTTCTAAAATTGCCTCTTTTGACGCATCCCTTTAATGGCTGCATTATATATTTGTAACACTTCCTTTGCCTCGTTTTCAGATTCATGAACTTAGCCGTGTTGAAGACACGTCAACTGTGGCCGCCATCTATGCAGTAGAAAAGTCAGGTGAAGTGTTATCAGCAGAGGAGGCGGTAGCGGCATTGGATGTCCTCGATACACAAGAGTTGGCAATTGTCCTGAAGCAGGTGGTTGCAGTTAAGGCAGAACGTAAGTGAAACGTTTCTTTATGTGAAACACTTATTACACCTGGTGATTATACTTGGAACTATTGGATAGTAATGGGTAGTGAATTAAAAGAGGGTCAAGATTGCCCTATATCGCCCATCTGACTACCATTGACTGTAATACAAGGTCATCAATAGCAGAACGGGTCAATTTTGACCTTAGGGTTCTGATTTAAACAGTCTTCGTAGAGATCCACTACATAATGATATATTTCAAATATCTACGCTCTGTACCTAGTGGTTCTAGAAAAGCTGATTTTCTAAAAGTTTTCCCTATATGACTTTTATTTAGTCTATGTTAAATCAATTGATCCCCGGGTAGGGTTAGTTTTGGCCTGAGGGTCATGATTTGAACAATCTTTGTAGAGGTTAAAAGGCAATGATACATGCCAAATATCTAGGCTCTAGGCCTTTTTGTTTCAGAAATGAAGATTTTTAAAGATTTTCCTATATAAGCCTTTGTAAAATCAAATAAAACCCGGGCAGCGTCAATTGTAACCCGGGGCTCATAATTTGAACACTTTTCAACATACTTAAATGTACAGTCACTGTGATGTGCCTTTCATTCCAACCTTTCGGTTTTTGGCTACTAAGTATTCATTGTAAAGATCTTCGTCCTTGTTTATTAAAACATTGACATAACAAATGTAAAGATTCGGAAATGTTCTATCAGTTTTTTTAAAATGTTTAAATTACCGGTATATTCAATTGTCTTAAAAGCCTACACGGAAACGGAGAAGCCCGTTGAACCAGACGAAGACACCTCGCAGTTGTGGTTGATTGGGGTAATTGCAGGATCGGTTGCAGGGGGAATAATTGTGATTTGGGTAATTGTCTGTATCTATTGTAAGTGTTGTCGCCACAAGGATGCTGAAGAAGATGATGCTGAGCCTGAACTCACCTCCATACGGCCACAGACGTCAAAACGAAAGGTAGTTCTCTTATCTTCAATTAGTTTATGATAAGAACTGAGTGACTGTACAAATCATTGTATCCGGTATGGACTAACTTCAAGCAAAATGTTAGTTATCTCTAAATGTATTTAGACTTTCTTTGATTTCGACATCATGAAGAGACTTGCTAGACTCTCTATCTTTAGACAAGATACAGAATTAATTAATTATCAGAAACTCAAAGCCAATACTTTAAACATTTTTCACCTGCTAAATGTGAAAATCGATTTTACTGAATATCATGCTTTGTCGTAGAAGGGTAGCAACTCTCGACGTATTCATTAGAAAGCGATTCAAGAGTTACTGCACCGTCATAATAGTTCCTAATTTTGACCGTATATATGTATATAACAGACGTCACATGGGAGACCTTTACCATCATCTCCACCGCCAAAGAAAACACTCGTTTCACAAGGTAGTAATTTTATTTTGAGGAAGGGTCGGACTTACGAGATAAATGACGCTTATTCGCCGGAAGTAGAAACAGAGGATCAAAAGCTACTAAATTCGCATGCAAAAAAGAAGCCACCATCACCTAAAACGTGAGTATTGTCAAAACATTTTTGTTAAGATGATTTTGTTTCGAACTTTTTTATTAGCAGCCAATCAAACTCAAAGCATTTTAAGGTGTCTTCTTTTAATTTTACCCCTAAAATGTGTGATTTCAAAGAGCAAAATGGCGTAATTTTGTCTACACTAAAAGTTATACTAGTAACCTACAAAATCTTGCTAGAATTATTGTCATTGATTAATAAGGCAGTGGCTACTTGTTCATAAATTTGTTATTCATTGTCATATACAAGGAAGGCAAAACTTCTTTCATGTCTTTTCGAAAGCCAACTAATCGGACTTAAACACTGTCGATCGAAAAAAATGTAAAATGTTTTTCCTGGAATGTAACATTCAGTTTTAAAGATAACAGCGCTTTTCTTTCACTTTTGTCAGTAAACCAGTGAAAAAGTTTTATGAAGCGGTATTCTGATATTAAGACAATATAACAAAAAATGTTTCTTTTTCTTTATGTGTAGGATAAACGGTTCAGCAGCCGTCACACCTGTTTTACCGAAACGTGAACTTGTTCCGCCATCAGCAAAAAAGGGGAGACGTAACAGCAGGAATAGTATAGGTAATACAAGGCTGGCAGTTTTCAGATAGACACTGTCTATTTTTCCTTTACAATGCACAGGACCATTCTTCGACGATTGCAAATCAGTGAAAAACAGTGAACTTAATTGTTTTAATTCTGAAAAAAATGTTACGTTAGTTTATTTTCTTCTATGTAAAGTCGAATTAAAAAGTGTAAGTTGTTCTATTTGTTTTTAGGTCCTTTGTCAGGCGAATATGATATATACAATGACGTTTTGAAAGGAAATTCTTCGAAAGGAGCCAAAAGCCAGTTGTTTCAGTCGAGCGTGTCAGAGGTAAGTCACTTCAGCTTGGTTAAGGTAAGTCACTTGAGCGTGATTAAGTTAAGGTAAGTCGCTTCAGCTTGGTTGTGGTAAGTCAATTTAAGCGTGGTTGAGTTAAGGTAATTTACTGCAGCTTGGTTGAAGTAAGTCACTTGAGCATAGTTGAGGTAAGTCACTTGAGCGTTGTGAAGGTAAGTCACTTGAGTATGGTTGAGGTAAGTCACTTGAGCGTTGTGAAGGTAAGTCACTTGAGTATGGTTGAAGTTTGTTGCTTGAGCGTGGTTGAGGTAAGTCACTTGAGCGTTGTTTAGGTAAGTCACTTGAGCGTGGTTGAGGGAAGTCACTAGACAGTGCCAGAATTCTAGCACAAATACCATGTCAGTCACGGTACACAGTCGTAAGGTATCCGATGTCGGGCTTGATAATGTTATATATTGCATGCTCCTTTAAAAAGACTTTCATAAAATTAAGAATTCAACATGCAACACATTTATGCGAAGTTACTCAGTCAACCTTTTACAAGAAAAGAAAATCTAGTTGTCTACCTTATGTATTGAACTTATCATTCCGCTTTTGCACGGATAATTGAATTCTGACCTACTAAGATTTAACTAAGTTAAGTAAGTTCAGCGTTTCATAAGAGTTACATGTTTAACGCAAAAAGGAAACAACGTGAGTTTTCTTTTATTTGAATTTGTCTAAACTTTGCCAAAAAAACAATATGTTCCAATTACAGGACAGCGAGGACGTGAAGAAACAATTAAAGGCAGATAAAAAGAAGAACAAAGAAAGGTTTAATGAATTATATGGGCAGGAATTCGGTACTAGTTTTGATCAATCTCGTAGTATTTACTTTTCCCGGGCTGTTAATAGTACTATTAAATAACTGTAGCAAGTTTATAGTTCGAATACCAATACTGGACATTTCAGAAACGCTTTTCAGTGTTTCCAACCCATCTATAGAAGACCTGGTTATGAACCCAGAGGTTGTCTCACGTGTATCGGTGCTATGCACCGGGCATGTAAAATAACCAAGGGGTCTACTCGTATAAAAGCTATGGTATGGTTCCCGGATTCCCTTGTATCTGAATCTGTCTCTCTTCTGAATTTCAATAAAACAAGAATCGAGGTTTCAGTTAAAAATTGTATGCTTTATTTAAAATACTATAACAGAACAAATATCAGAACCTTTCACGTGGTAGATTTTGCTGTAGGCATAGTGTTGTAAAACTTAGTGATAAAAATATATTCATTACCTTTCGATTAATTGCAAATAATATAAATGAGAACATTTTTGAATATCAGGGGAGGCATACCTTGTTAACAGTTCACGAAATAACTGTTTGATTTCGTATTCCTTAACTTTTACAGGACCGGAAGTGGAATACAAGAAAACTACAGAAAACAAGATACTCGGAATGCCAATTACTTCAGTTCCAAGTTTTGTTATTGAAAGGTATATCGATATTTTTATAGCCATTTCCTATGATAATTAGTTTGTCGAATCAAATACCTATGCCTTCTTAGTTATTTAGGTACGGAAAAATGACGATAATATAGGTACGAATACAGGTGTGATTTTTTTTTCTAATCTGTTAACCTCTATGTCGTTCTGTAAGACTTGTAAACTATTAACAGCTTAATTATGCGTCATGTAAGTGACATGTCCGTTTGTATATGAAAGTCATATATCTACGAAACGACTTGCTTTTCAATATTTGTAACATCCTTATCATTAAAAATCATCTTTTTAATATCCAGTTATATAGGCGAGCAAAACCATGTTGAACCAAGCCAATAATTACTGAATTCCTAATAGTTCTACAATAATAAAAATCAAATCATTGTATATTTATGATGAAAAATTGCTTTCCGTGACAACTGTCTATTGTTGGATACCATATTCATCAAGTCACATTAAAGAAGATCAAGGTGATTTGTCAATTAAGGTGAAAAAAGAATATTTTTAAGTACATGTACTAATATTCATAAGGTCACAAATGAAACAAGTTTTTTGATTATCGTGTTATGGCTTTGATTTATGTCAGCTATGATGGCGTTGATTTATGTTACATGTGTAGTTGCTAAATGTTTTACTTTTCGAACAATTATATAGTATTAAAGTGACATTATGCACATTTTTTAAAAGTAAAATTCCAGCTGAAATAGGTGTGTGTGAAAAGTGAAAAGGAAATAATAACTTTTGACCCAATACAACCAACTTTTCATGCTACCAGTACGAAATAATAACTTTCCAAATATTACTTTTCCTATTTTGACTGGGAGAGTCAATTTAAGAAATAAA
>JAUMHA010026447.1:4699-16251 GCA_032359765.1 Saxidomus gigantea
AGGTTCAGAGCTACACTGGTTATGAACTGGCTTTAAGGACATCTATTAACATACTAATCAAGCTGAAGCATAAAATGAATAATGCATTATGTTATCATGTTTATTTTTCGTATAATTTGTATGTCTGTTTAAATTATCAGCCTAATGCTACTGTTCGGTAATATGGAACGGGCAATGACTCTTGCATACAGTATAATCAGTTTTAATCCCACAGGGGTCACATTTCATCAGTCTTTCAGTAGCTTGATTATCAAATTGTTTAAAGTCCCAACCAACCCTTAGGATTTCTCCCAGGGAGAACCCCCCAGGACCCTAGCTTTATCTTTATAATTAACAAGTAGTTTAGGTTCCATCATTTGCTGAAAGTTTGTATTTGCATTAATATAAGGCATTAATTCAATGGTATATATTTTGATATGATTTAACTGGCATGATTTTGAATTGGCAGAAATATAACCACTTATACAGTGAAAATAAGTCCATAGCAAATATTTCCGGTTAAAGTAATACTAACATATTGAAATAAGCCCACACGCCTCTTCCCCTCTGAAGAACTGCAGGAATTTCATGAAAGCTTTGCTTTCAATACATGTATACGCAATGTGTGTCTTAGAGATTGCTTTTGCAATCCTTAAATGTCTGAACATACTATATATATAGACTATATAGATTCAAAATGTACTTACATCAATTATATCTTTATTTGTACGACTTTCATGAGGCTCATTGTATTCAGTGTATTTGAGAAGGACTTTGTCCATATCTGTACTCGCATACTGAAACAGCTTGTTGGCACTATTAAATATAATCAGTGCTATCTCACAGTCACACAACACACTCAGTTCATACGCTTTCTTCATCAGACCAAACTTCCTCTTCGTAAATGTCACCTGTGTGAAAAAAAGGTGTGAAAAGTTAGAATATTATACTTTTAATTACAACAACTGCCAAGGACAATTTTTTCGCTTTGCCAGTGACCTGTAAAAGGAATAAACAAATATGATATGGTAAATTACTGTAACGAAGGTAATTTCATGGTGCCAAAATATTAAAAAAATGCTAGTGCATTTGCAGGCTGATGAATTTGTGAACCAGCCTCTTGCATCATAGGGAATGATTTGCAGTGAAAATTTTCTTGACTTAAGTCATAACAACAACTATCCATCCATAATGAGTGACGAATGCCCCCAAGGTGGTATCCCAGTCTGTGACCTTGGCCTTCAAGTTGTGGACCCAGTACTTGAACACAACACTTTATAAGTGCTGAACATTCATTTTATAATCCTTCAATGTATAACAATGTATAATGTATACGAGTTACAATCTGGACATAAACATGACATGGTGAATGTATATAGGATTCTAAAACCTCTGACCTCTAAGTGTGACTTTGACTTTCAAGTTAAGGACATGGGTATTGCATGCTCAACAATTGTGTCATGTAATTTTAAAATCTTTCCATGCATCACAGAGTTACCATGTATACAGTAGTCTATGACCTTTAAACTCTAATTGTGACCTTGACCTTTGAGGTAGGGTAGTGGGTTTTGCAAGCGACACATCCTCATGATGTGCTAAACATCTCTGCTAAGTTATTTTAAAATCCTTCAATGCATGAAAGAGTTACAACCTGGACAATTGAAAGTGTGCATATATACATGATTCCATTAACTTTAAACTGTAAGTTTGACCTTGACCTTTGAGGTATGGTCATGGGCCTTGTAAGAGACACTTCGTCTTGATGTGCTGAACATTTGTGCCAAGTTGTTTTGAAGTCCTTCAATGCATGAAAAAGTTACAGTCCAGACACACAAGACTTAGTGGGCATATAAACAGGATTCAATTATCTTTCAACTCTAAGTGTGACCTTGACCATTGAGGTAGGGATGTGGGTCTTGCACGCAACACATTGTCTGCATGTCCTGAACATTTGTGCCACATGGTGTGAAAATCCCTCTAAGCATTACAAAGTTACAGCTAGGACACAAATGTGTGCATTATTAGGACTGTGTATTGTCAAGCTAGTGGCGAGAAGATATGTATCACAATAGGAAGAGCAATACACAAATCAGTTTGTTAAACACCTGTATTTCCTAATATAATAACACAGCTATCCCTAGACATCAGTCTCACCATCAATCACATAACCATGGCAGACGACACATACTAGCATTCTGCTGGATCATATTTACACACTTATCTTTAAACAGATTATTTCATTTTTATTTCTGAAACAATCCTGTAATATTAAACTTATTATTTCTCAATGTGTCGGTGTTTTTTTTGTGATACACATTGTAAACTATTGAATGCTAGATTTATCATATGGTTTCCGACATGACACGCTTCGGATATGCAGAAAAAATGCACCGATGATTAAATATGTTAAGTAAGTTAGATGTTAGATAAAATCAAATTATAAATGGTGCATTTTAATAAATAACTTGCATTTATGAATCAGACAATACAACAGCAAGCAAATATTCATGTCGAGAGTTTGGATGTTTGTTACAGCCCTAGTGCATATATATATGATTTTGTTACCTTTAAACTCCAAGTGTGACCCTGACCTTTGAGGTAGAGATGTGGGTCTTGCACGAGACATATTGTCTTCATGTGCTGAACATTTGTGCCATATGATTTGAAAATCCATTTGTGCATGACAGAGTTAGACTGGACACAAAAAACTGGAATGCCTATCACACTGACGTTCTAACATATGGATACTTATGTGGCTATTCTATTGTTCTCTCTACTTTTCTTTTAGCTATGTAAGAGAAAAAATAACCACTTAAGAGCTTATGGAATGAATGTCATTTAAGAAAAAATTACTGTTACCTATTGTTCCTTTAACAACCTTTAGTATCCAAATATATGCTCAGACAGACGGCTGGACCGACAGAACGATTTTAATAATTCAACCTTTGGGAACTTGAAATGTATCAAATATATGTGAATTAGTCACTTCATAGGGCTGGCAGTGTAGCAAAAATGAATGGGACAGTAAAATGACAACAATATTACACAGATCTTCTAGTAATAATCAAGGCTCAAGGTGTCGAGCCTTATAAATAGGCCTACCACTATGCAAACCATAAAGTCTGAATTTTGATCCTTTGACCTAAGGTAATGATACACCACAACATAACAACAGCTAAAGATTTTCGTTAAACCAGTGACTTTATTACCGAAGTGTTCATTTACAGATTATTGCGTCTTATTTGCGAATGTAGCAAATATCACGCCTTAATAAAATGTCACAGAGACTAACACAAGCTGATTTTCTCACTTAGAAATAAGTGTTTCTGATTGACACATGTAAGAATTACGCGAAAAAGCTTAATTTTGCTTCATTAGTTCACTTTCTTGTATCGTAAACAGATTTCTTTGCACACGTTGAGCCGCTTTTATTGCCGCATTTCTCAGATATCATTTCATGCACTGAATTCATTTGATGACAAGACCTCTAAAATCAATACGTAAATAAGTTACATGACAAAAGTGACAAGTGAAGGCAGATATTGTTATGAGGTAATAAAACACCGTTCTCGAACCAATTCCCCATAACAGAGCATGGCCATTTCTTGGTGACAAATCCATGTAGATGGTCCCCGAGGCTCAATTTACAGAGTTTACCGATGCATGCCACCAGATTTGGGTCTCTATCCGACATTGTCTGCACTAACGCCCACGTGAACAAGACAATTGGAATCATTTGCAAGCACAATAATTACATCAGGCGCAGAAAGAAGCGTATGTTACAATACAGTCGTTCCATACAGATTGTTAAAACACTTCTGCAGTTATTCACTGGAAAAATCAATGAGCCACAGTGACAATTGTGCCTATCTTTGTGATTTCAAACTCATGTTTTTGTACTACTTTATTGAAGTAGGCATTGACCATTAACACTGGAAAATTTCTAAAATGGATCCCAATGGAGCGATAAACTGTTCCTGTGGTTTGATGATATCTCTCTCTATTTCTGTGCTCTTTATTCCCAGGGAAAGAACAACTTTTTTGGAAAATTATTTTTTAACTTTAAATAATTCACACACCCCGAGTGAGTGATAATTAAGTTTTTTAAACTTTGAGCTCCCAAACCTGACTACTTAATTTCTAAAATGGACTTGTCCGTCTTACCGCTGATTGTTTGAAGTGGTGCTTACTGAAAATTTAGACGAAATTGCAACAAATGCAGATCATGATCAAACTACACAATATGTTCAGACTGATCATAGTCTGCACTGCTCCCAACGGCAAAATCACTCATCTTCAGCATGGTAAGGGTTAACCAGCTTACATTGTTTTCTAGCCTTCTCTTCTGCTCTGCGACCCTGGCCACACATCACTCTATTGCAACATTATATACTTTTTTTTCGTATTTCTACACTATGCCTTGTGGTAAAAAGCATGAAATATTAACTTAAACACAACCTTCTACTAACCTGCCTGTTTCTCTCGTCGACAATACGAGAGATCTGTATTTTTTTCCGACCCATTTTCTTGGTTGGAGGAGTGTCCGTCCCGGCTACCCCCTGTTCCTGTACCTGAGCCACTATTGTAGATTTATCCGAACTAACAATCCTGAAATTAAATATGGATAATACTGTAAAACCATTTATTGGTGTGCCAATCAAAATTTTATTTAAGTTAAATTTAGTTAGAATATACTACCATATTAATTTTGTACATTATAGGTGCACCAGAGTCATGTAACTTTCTTACAGTGCAACCTCCCAGGAGCAAACAGCCTTGGAAACACAGAAATGTGTTTGTTGTAGAGGTGTAACAGTTGTACTGGAAAGGTCAAGTCCTTATATACTTGACACAATGTGAAAGAAAATGTGTGCCTTTTTTGGGAGGTGTTGCTCTAGGGATGTGTTGTTCGAAGAGGTTGGACTGTATACCCATGTTAAAATGTGTTTTTAATGCTGCTAACATTGAAACAAGCTCTCTTAATTAAGTAGAAACACTTTTATGACAGCATATATACCCTTATGTACACACAATTAAAACAGTTGCGCCATTGCATCTATATGTGCTTGTGCATCAATACGAACATATGCTGTGATTTATTTCATGGAAGCTATGAACAACTAACTGAAACAAGTCTAGACACTAAATCTTGGAAAAGCCAGTAATGTTGACTTTGTAAGATGTCTTAATGTCACAAAACATGGCTGGAAGCTGTGACCTTTAGGAAAAGCAGCCGGTACCATGTCCATTTTACATCACTTTTGTTTGAGGCAAGTTATAACAGTAGGATCTCCTTAACTACCCACAGCATGTTCATTTTCTTCTTCATCAGTTACTTGTCAAGTACTATACAATACAATCATTGCAAAGTGACAACTTTTCTAAATTTTAAGGCAAATGCCAAAATTACAATATTGATGAATTCAGAGCAGGTATGGATGCATTTTATCAACTGTCATTTGAATAACATTTGATCAGTACTTTCACTTTATGATCCACACAAAAAAGTAACATCTCGCGACTGTTTAACAAGGGCCGAAATTTGTAATACTATAGATCAAGAGTTATCTACTCTCATTGTGTCATACCACTTCACACAATAGAAATCAATGCAATTAGTCCATACAAAGCTACCGTATTGTTTCTGATTAGCACTCCCCCTCAGTGATCTTACAGACAATACTGCATTTAATTGACTGCACAGATTCTGTTTAGAGTTCTGGTTCATGCCCTTTGGTCTTTCTAATGCTCCTGCAATATTCCAAAGACTTTTGGCATCCTTGCTTCTTACATATGAAATTATTTCATGAGTTGTAAAATCGTTTTAATTACATGAAAATTTGGATCCAAAAAGTGCCCCACTTTTGAATTTTGCAATGCCCCCAGGGGCGCTAATTAGAAACAATACGGTATACAGCAACCACACATTTTTACCTTTTTTTCTTGGGATTTAACATGTATTTCAACATTCACTTATTCTGAGACAGGCAAATAAACCCAAGTTGTTTCTGGGAATGACTATGCTCTGTTAGAATTTTGTGCCAATCTTCTTACATAAAGAGTGAGGTCATAGCAGGGCTCAAATCCATGACACTCAATCAGCCAGAGATCAGTGATTTCAAGTCTGCAACAATTATCTCTTGACCACAGAGATATTACATCAATGCCGTAAGTGGAATGATTGTGCATGATAGTATCTTGCATGCAATACCGCAATAAATCTTATTTTACTGTCTGTAAACAGAATGATAAAGTTTAAACCATCCAAAATTAATGTAATGAATGCATTATAATACTTTGGCCCCCTTTCTTTCTATATTTCATTGTTTTAAAGCAGAAAATTTATCTTGATGGCATACAAAAGTGGTTCTAATAAGCACCCCCTTTTGGATTTACAATGCTCCCCGGGATGTTATTAGAAACAGTATGGTATTTGACCACTCTGCAATACCTGAATGTTTTAATTAGTTTATAACACTTTTTTTTCAACATGCTTTTATCAGTAAACTGTCTGACTACTGGTTATGTCTTAACATGAAACTTTAAAATCAATTCATAATAACAAACTTCTACAGGAAGCTATAAACTTACTATAAAAGAGACATATTTTATGTTTTTGTCTTGACTTCTCTACTGCCTTTGCTTGTATGCAAAACTAGTGTTAATTAATTTGAAATATATTGCTATGAATTCATTCATAAATGCCATTTAAATCCAAGCACCATTTATCAAAAACTTCACGTTTTTGGAGGTGTTCTAAATGAATTTCAAGTTAATGTACTTTTAAGAGCTTACACTTAGGTATTAATTAACAGACATTTTATATAAAACATTATTTCATTAATTGCATAATAATTATGTAAAAAGAAACAAATAACTGTTACATACATTTGGAAGATTTGAAAATGTTCCGTCAACACAGCAGATCTAAATTTGTCACAAGAATTTGTCAACTACCAAAACCAGCTGTAATGCAACCTTCTTCTTCTAGGAGATGCCTAAACCTGACACCAGATTGTTCCAAATATAATGAAAATCATATATAATTTCCAAATTTAGCTGAAATCGTTACTTTTCAACAAATCATGTGACCACAACAACCCCTGAGAAAGGAACAGACTGGTTTCTAAAGTACGTAATAAAGTTATCAAAAGACCAGTCCATTTAAATCCTTACGATTGAAATTCAATGGACATGTCCAATTTACTGATAAGGTTTGCCTTTATCGTGTGATGTGTGTCAAGTCAAAGTCAAAATGCTTTCAAACTGCATTTTAGTCTTCAATTCTCCCAGTGCTTAATTTTAAAATTCTGTATTTTATATTGATGTGTCTGGCCGGTTACATTATTTTATAGTATACTTAGTTTTCAAACCCAAATATTCATGATAATACTGGACAACTACTGTACCACAGTGAGAGAATCACTCACACATCTTTCAATGTAGATAGTATTAGTTGTTCATATAGAGAGGTGTTGAATGAAGATTTATTGATTGGATAGTGAACAGTGCAGATCATGATCTGACAGCATAGATGTACAGACTGATCATGATCTACACTAGTCTTAAAAGACAGAGTCTCTTGCTAGAAGCTGAGAGAAAGTTAGGGGCATTGACTCTTATTGCACCTTATCTTTTTCAATCATACAAAATTAATGATCCCTTTTTAATTGAAATCTTTTGCATCATTGAAAGCACGGCAGATTTAGGCAAGGAAACATATAACCAGTGATTTATATGTGTGAACAAAAGTTAGAAAAAGCACTGAAAACCCTCTAATGAAGTTTTTGTTGGGAGAGAACATTTCTGAAATTTGTAACTTTAAAACTGATAATGTATAAAGTAAATGTCCTTATCATTTGGTATCAATTTAGTGCATTATAACGGATACAAAATGTTTACAAGTAGATTTAACAGGAGTCAATTGTATAGATTAGAAATAACAACCAATATTTAATTTCCACTTGAATTAAATATTTCAATATACAATTTTCAGGTTACAACAGAAGAAACAAGAATAAACCCTTTTTTATGATAAAATGTTCTTTGCTCTTTTGCACTTGTCTATTTCTAATGTTTAGACAGTACCATTAATTGCTGAGAGGTGGTTCTAACTGAAAATCTATACAGGTATAGCAAATAGTGCAGATCATGACCAAGACAATGTCAGGATCATCTGCTAAACAAATCATAGTATTTCCATCGCTACATTCAATTGCAAGCATCATCTGTTAAAATCCTGATACAGTATTAATATCACTTTTGTATCAAGTTCATACACAATGAGAGAGAAAGTATGTCCGTATTGTAATTACCTCTGTGCTTGTTTAGATGAAGTTTTCAGTCATGAAAGAACCTCAGATTTTTAGAAAGGAAATCATAGATATTGTGTTTTTACCAACACATGAATAGCAACGTATACAGAGACCATGTGGCCTAAAACACACATGCAAATCCTCACTGGCCTGGTCAGCATAGGACATGAAGTTCCTAGCTTATGAAAAGCTCTACTAGCGAGCTCAATCCACAGGGAGGTCTGGTTGTGCAAACACAGATACACTTGCGTGACTAGGAAATTAATAGAGAACAATACAAGCTATTCATTCAATTCTGCCTTTTTCTAAGGTTTGTGTTGGTTTTGGAGATAGAAGAGCCAATCTGTCAGTTTCTCATGGCAGAGGGATGGAAACCTGAGATATCAAGCTTACACCACTGTCAATGTTTTCTATCTGCTGACCATTCAATTACAAGTACTTAATACTCCAACTTTCCATCTTTTTATGAGTTTAAAGTCAATTTTCAACAGTATTTCTTTTCTGTACAGATTGGTAGAGTTCAGCAAACAATCGTTTTTAGAAAGGACCAGAAACACCCGTATCCTCTGGCAGAAACGCAACAACCTTTCTCACATATCCTCTCTACAGCTGTAGCTTAATAAAACGTATACGCTTATGTGGGCCTCGATAGCTCAGTGGTTAAAGCATCCGCCTCCGGAACAGGAGGTCCCAGGTTCGAATCCCAGCCGGAGGACGAGGTGTGTCCTTTGGCAAAGACACTGAAACCACTCGTGCCTCAGTCTACCCAGCTGTAAATGGGTAGCAGCCATGAAAAACTCACTGCCTGTCTGTCACAAATGTGATGACATTTCGAAAGAGTGTTCGAGAGCGTTTAAATAAGCTACGAAGCTTTCTTTGTAATTGAACTAAAATAAATTTGTATTAACTAAAACGTATACGCGGATTAAAGACAGGTTTGACTTTCCGTAGAAGTGACAGTTACGGTATGGAACCCATATTGTCTGTATAAATTTAAAGGATATGCCAAAAGCTCCTTATTATTGAAAACTCAAGACGTCTGAGGCAATGTTGACACTTTCAGACCACCTTGAAAATGACCTTGGACACAATTTTACCAAGTTTTACTCTTGTTAATGTGGACAGGCCTCTGTGGGATTGTATTTTGACCGTTTGCAAATGTTTTTTCATAGACTTGAAGCAGATATATTGTGCTCAAACCCAACTATATTGACATCTTAAGAGAACGCTTAAAATCGACCTCTTATAAGCACAAAAAAAAAACAACTGAAGTCCATGCGCAAATGAGCCAACAGGGTGATCCATGCACATGACCTCTGAAAGTAGGCCAATGAAAATCCTACTTTCATGTTACAGCTCTGTCTTTGCCGATGTATACAACACAGGCAAGCTAGAAATTGTTTGAACAACCTTAGGTACATGGTTGCATAATCTAAGTAACTGCTACAGGGATCTGGGTACATGTTTGCATGAACTTAGTGAATACTACAGGGATTTTGGTACATGTTTGTATAATATTGGTAAATCCTGCAGGGATTTTGGTAAATGTTTGGATGATCTCATCAAATGTTACAGGGATCTTGGTGCATGATTGCATATAGATCTTGGTACATGTTTGCATGAACATAGTAAATATAATAGGGATCTTGGTAAATATAAGCAGGGATCTTGGTAAATATTGGTAGGATTCTCTTGGCGAAGGTTGGCAGGATCATATGTTAGAATGTTTGGAAACAAATGCCAGATGCACCCTATGCCGATGTTACCCAGTCAATGAACTTGCTATACCATGAATTATGGTTAATCCTGGCCTCCACCTTTTTTTACTTTGTTTATAAGTCTCCTCCGACCCTTGGACTTCTCCCTGGGTGAACATGCCAAGACTCCTGACAGGCGCAGGTTGAAGAGAAACAGACGCAGATACAAGGGAATCCCGGTCCCAGACTCGAGCTCTTTTACAAATAGACCCCTTGGTTCTTTTACATGCCTGGTGTATAGCACTAATACACACGAGACTACGTCTAGGTTTCTAACCAGTTTTTATATCTAGATAGGTGGGGAACACTGAAAAGCGTTTCTGAAATTTCCAGAGCCTCGGCAGGGATTCGAACAGTGGACCTCCCAATTGGTAGTCCAGAGAGTTATCCATTCTACCACCACACCATCCCCTGGCCTTGGTTCATGAAGGTGTTAATCATGTTGCAATGTATTTACACTTGATTGAAAGACCAGGTACCAGCATCACTGTATTCAACCAGGTACTCATACATAAGTACGTTATTAATACCACCTATGTGTATTTATAAAATTTCTAGTATTTTGACCACTGCAAGTCCATCTATACACCCCTAATTTGCTAACCTCCTATGTGTCTTATATCACATGCACACAAAAAGGACAAAATTAATATGCTATAAAACAAAACTAAAATGTTACCTCTTTTGCCAACAGGATATTCACTGATCATACACTGGCTGTAGTGACAGTAACGTCACCATAAATATAAGTTTTATTTGAAAACAAAAATTCACTGTATCTAAATCACCAATAGCATGCTTCCAAGATTTTCCACTAGATAAATTTCATCAGAATAAACATGAAACACTAGACTGAGTTTGTAGATATCCTAGACACACCTATAATAACACATTTCTTACAGCAAAATTAATAAATATAACACACATCATACCAACAAAGTTTCGACAAAAAAGTCACACGACACTAAAACCACACGCTTTAAGCTACACTTGTCACACATAGAGTATTGACAAGTTTTTTTCTTCTTAAAATATTTACTATATGAAAACCACTATAAGCTTTAAAACTAACTTCCTGTAATTACATTGGTGAAATTGTATATAATATTGCGTCTGCTTCTGGATATATAAGATTCCTACATGTACTCATGTTAATGGCAAAGAAAGGCTGTAAATGTAGCCTACAGGGAGAAATATAATCATGTAATAAATGTTGCTCTTGATGCCTGGTTCTGTTCTACAATTCAAGTGTGTGTAAACTGGTTTTAAGGACAGCCAACATTTGTGATTTCGACAGCTAGATGGCATTCTTTTTTCAGGATGCTTCCTTCCTTGTGACATGTAGGAAGGTGTGAATAAATGAGAAAGACTAGTAGAATCTGTAATTCCAAAAATCATACAAATATGAACATTCGTTTGAAGTTGCATTGAAATGTGACCGATAATTTCAGACAACAAGTACCAACAAACTGTGACATCTACACATTAAATATACCACCCT
>JAUMHA010026669.1:0-22972 GCA_032359765.1 Saxidomus gigantea
AAGCAGTATTTTCAATCTTTCACTATAATGATCAACATATTTGATTAAATATAACTTGTATTAAGAGACCACCCTTACGAAGTCAGCCTCTTAATAAATATAAAACGGTCTCCAATAATACAAGATACTTTCTTCTTAAACTACGAAGTTGGGTTTTAAAAATACTGGTCTTTTAATACACACATGGTCTCTTAATACAGTATGGTCTTTCGAGCAAGATTGACTGTATTTCTAGTTTATTAATTCGATTTATTGAATTGTCTTTAGCATCCAAGTATGGATACCATTTAAAGGAGGGTAAGCTTTGATTGGAAGCTTTTATCTCCTATTTCCGCATCAGGATTCCAGTATTCCCTGTTTATTTACTCTGGAAAAAACAATTATAATACCATGTGGAAAGGCTGAAGGGGGTGGGGTCAGGTTTGGTGTATTATGCAACAAATTAAAAATGATGCAAGACGTCAATCTAGGGATTAAATTTCAATCAAGATTTGGAATTGTATAGTGAATGCATTCTTTTTGCAATACTGTAATTTGGGTTATTTTTGCAATGACAAAAATTTTGCAATTTGTGAGCAGACAGACTTATTCGCAATAGGAGAATTTTTCTGATAGTAAATCTATGAGAAATTACTCTTTTGACAACCTTTTTAAAGCAGTGAAGTTGGAAATTCGAGAAAATAGCAACAACAAAAAAATCACAAAAAAGACCAAATTTGCAGTATTTAACTTCAACGTAAACAAAGGGGTGTCACTGGTATTAGAAAGCTGTTGGCTAAAAGAACAAGGTATTCCTTTCCACAAGGGTAATATAAGTTTTGCATGCAGTTTCTGAATTCTCAGACTTTCTATGTTGTTAATGTTCTAGTGATGTTGTCCTTTGTACAATCTGGTGGTTCGCATACCCAAAACTTCTTCTGTCTTACATCCCAGTAATGGGAAGGTGAGGGGACAGTAAAGTGACCAATCACACTCTGCAACCTTAGTTTCATTCGCATCTTTGTCTTCATCGCGAATACATTTTCTACCAATAATCATATAGAATCTCAGCAGTACTTCCATTTCTTTATTTAGCAGAAAAATGTCTTTGGAAATACCAATCTGCTGATGCAAGTTTTACAGAGTAATGTCCCTTTTTGCATTTAATTGTTGTGAAAACTTATGACAGCTTTTTTTCATAGACAGAACTGATGTTTGTTTTACAGATTAATTTTTATTACCTGTTAAATGCAATTATAGTAGAATATTACGCAAGTCATAATTCATTGAAATTTTCATGGGAGTTATGTCCCTTTTTGAGTCTCGTGCCCAGAATCTTAACTTTTCTCACACATTCAAAGAGACTCATATGAGATGCTATATTATGTAGAACTTTACATTTATTAAAAAAGGTAAAACATTCAATTTGTAAAGAAAAACTTTTACACATTAACTGCCTCTAGAAAAAAGGGCTTATAATTACTAAGATGTTATATAATTGACCAAACTTTATATGTCTCTGATATTGTGAGGAAAACTATATTACATACATGCTAAACATTATAAAACAACAGTCTGTCTAATTTGTGCCTATTTGGCTGAATGTTTTGGAAACATAAGTTGTTGTTGATAAACGTAAAGATATCTCAGACATAATTATCAACACTGCAAGAATCAATCGGTCAATAAGTGGGAGTGGGGTCTGATATCATAATTATATCTTGCACTTTCTGAAAAGACTTACTTCCTCGTAAAAGTCTTTGGCAAACATACATAGGAACGCAGTAGACAGTATTTTTTCTGTAGTACGCAAATTATAAATATATGTACTTGTGCTTCTCATGCGCATGTTTGATGGCATCTGGAATGAGTCTTCAAGAGAGATGCAATAAGCTAGGGAGGTTTCTTCGTAATCAAACTTAAATTTATTCGTATAAACTAAATACTTTGTCTAAATTTTTAAAATTACCGCAATATAAATGCTTATCATGGTTTCCAGTCTTACACATCTTGCATGGCTAAACCCTTATTTTAAAGATCTACATTACCTAAATACAAAGAAAGTATAGAAAAAATGTCAGGGTCATATGACTGAAACTTGTGATGTAAACAGCATATTATTCTTCTACTGTAAATATGGTAATTTTCCAGTGACAAAAATGTTGCAATTTGTGACCAAACAGACTTATTGGCGGATTTTAAATTTGCAAAAGGAGAATAGTCTGATGAAAAATCTGTATGAAATGAAGCTGACATTAGATTTTTAAATTAATGAAGTTAGAAATTTACGAAAATAGCGAAAAATTAAATCATTAAGAATATTATCAAATTTACAGTACTAAGAATCAGAGAATACTTCTATTCACTTTACCCGAAACTTCAGATTTAGTCATTGAAACCTAAAAATAAGGTGATTCATTCATATAACTCCTGCATGAAAATTGGTTTTGCACAAAGGAAAATAGCACTATTTATGAATAGGGACCACGCAAGAGCTTCTTGTGATCTCAGTTACATTTTGAAATGCGTTTCCCTTTAAGAAAGCTATTTGGATTCATGCTGTAGTATGGCCATGACAAATTATTGTTTCTAGGCGAATCATGCATTTTGTGTGTCTTAATTATAATATTTTCATGCCAGTACACAAACCAGTTAGGACTTGTTCATGATGACATTGACCTTTAAGCAGACGGAAGTTATGTCAAGGTTCTGTATTGTATGGTGGCTGATTTCTGCCATGTCGTGTCTTCGAGTTGACGGGGCAAAAAGTTGAAAACACTCTAAAATAGCTACTTGTCAAGTCCTTGTTGGAAACACGACATGGCAGAAATAAGCAGCCATAGTATTGTCCAGTCTGGTCCAAGGAATTCTACTACATATTCTTGTTGGATAAATATTTTTAAGCAAACTTTTATTTTAAACAATTTAAATTGAGATCAGATACAAAGAACAATATTAATGATTGTACAAACAATAATCAAGGGTACGTTGCCAAAATAAGATAGAACAAAGAAACAATTTTAGGTACAGATGTCGAGTGGTTAACACTTTGGACTATCAATCCGGAGGTCCCCAGTTTGAATCCTGGCTGGGACACTGGAAAACGCTTTTCAGCTTTTCCCACCTATCAAGAGATTAACTGGTTAGAAACCCATAGGTAGTCTTGCACATACCGTTGCTATACACCGGGCACATAAAAATGCACCAAGGGGTCTATTCATAAAAGAGCTAGGGTCTGATACCTGAGCCTGTCAGGGCAATCTTGGCAAGTTCATCTGGGGAGAAATCCAACAAGGGTCGGTTTGGTTTTTTTTTAAGTAAACAAAAAGAAGCTACTTAAAAAGCATTGATTTTCGAATTTTATAACACAACTACAAGGACAGAAGAATTATATAGAAATATGTAGGTGACCTTGAGTAGCTGCCTGCATGTACATGATATGACTCATAATGATATGAGTAAATTAGGTCCAGTTAGAAGCATTCAGTACATTTACCAATTATCTTGGCATCCACGGGATAATTTTATTTTAGTTAAAATGGTTGGCAACTTCCCTGAGGAAAGTCAAATAGGCAGGGATGGTGTTATTCTTTGAAATTCTTTCATTGTTACACTATAACAGTTATAAGTACAAGATAGACTGCACACTTGAATACATCATGTCCATGACTTTGATGGAATGCGAACAAGTGGTGTATCATTGCCATGGATTTAAGCCAAAATATTGTTTGTGTTACATTGTAACATTCACATGTATCTCTGTCTGTGATATTCACACTTGACTACGAGTATGAATAATATTTTTCTCACGCTAAGATTATCTGTCTGAAACTTGTTAAAACTTCCAGCCGATCCTCGCAATAGGAGTGTAACTTTATGTCAAATGAGAAGTAGATATGACAGTTTTACACCAAGACTTCTACATGAAACAATTCAATATTCTACACATGTGCTTGTTTTTTGCTTGTTATTTAAGAGACAAAGGTTTCCCACAAATGGGATGTTTCTCCGAATCTTGGAGATATTACACTACATAAAGTGCTTGTTTCTATATGCATGTTGTATATTCTGTAATGCTTCCATTTAGCGGCAGATAAATGTCAGTGTGTCTGGTAAAACCACTTAAGCTTTTGTGCAATCTTAGTAATGGTCTGGTATGAGTTTCAGGTTCAAAACCATAACACTTGGTTTCTAACCAGTAAAGCACCAGGTCTTAAAAGCCGCCAATCGTCCTAGGATTCATCTCTGCTGTCGAGTTGTTATGATTACTGACTTGGAATCATTATAACCCTCACATTGATTAATGGTTGCGGGTTCAAACCCTGCTATTGAATGCTACTTTATGATAGAAAGTTGGCAGTTTTTCTTACAGAGAATAGGAGTCTAGTACTGGAATACTGGGCCATGACAGTTAGGTAAAATGGCGGCCTGTAGAGAAATGAAACTAAATCCAATAAAAACGTAAGAACGGAAGGCAAGTCTGGTGCCAGGAAGTAATTCCACAACTGAGGTCTTGAAGTAGAAAGTCTCAGATCTAGAGTCTGATACTGAATGAACTAATCATAGAACTTATTTATACTTTAACACAGATACCTGATCAGAAATGACCAATTTCACCATTCTTCCTTGGAAAATTTCTTAATCCAACTTCTACTACCAAGTATATGCAACACAATTGAAGGGAAATAATTATCAGAATTATTTCAAGTGATACCAGAGTTATCACCCTTAGCTGATAGAACTTGCAAAGAAACTGATTTATAAAAACAGTTATGATCAGAATCATCTGACTTATACATAAGTTGCTCAAATTTTGCGCCCAATAATTAATCTAAATGCCTGAAAAAGGTTCGGTTGCTGAAACTGAAAAGTAGTTGATGCGTGTTTTATCACTATTGGCGACGTTGATGAGTGCAAAACAACTCTAAATCATTTTAATTCAGTCTTTCTCATTAAATATTCAGTGTCTGCATTTCTAATGGATGACAGCTCTTCCAGACATTTGGAATGTCAAATCATTATTGCTGAAAACTGCAGGTTGGATCAGTTTAGGTAAACTAGAAGCCTTACAGTGTATAATGAGATGTGTTTATGTTTTAGGAGAGAGAGTTATACACCACAACTCCGAGAACCTCTCAGCCGAGATACTGGTCAACCCACAGACACAGACAGTGACTAATGCCGTGAAGAATTTCCTGTCATCGCCTTCAAAACACAAACACCTTATATATGGTGGACATGCCTTCCAGGTAACTTAAAAAGCAGGCTGTTAACAGTTATTTTGGATATTCCTTTGCTTAAGTTTTCCAAAGGATGGTTGACATTATAAGAAATACATGCCAGTCCCAAAGAAATTTCTCAATAAAACTTTGTAAGTATTGGCTGTATGGCTTTCAAACAGCGTACGTATTTACATCATCATAGTAGCATTAATCTCTCAAGGTTAAGTACATGTACTCTAAAACAAATTGTCTCTCTATTTTATGCAAAATAAATATATGTCCATTTACTTGATTGTGTCAAATCCATTCATTCTGATTCTTTCTCATTGCTGATGGCCTCTTGAAGTTCTTAACATAACTTTTACAATATTTATAAGAAACAGATGACTTAAGACTTGTACAAATATATATCTAATACTGATTACGACCAACTACTCTCCGGCTCTCTTTACTGAATCAAGAGTTATTGCCCTTGAAGCTGACAATTTTGTTGACTTGCATACTTGTTAGCAAGCGGCGTCGGAAAATTCAAGAAATACATCAGTGTTTGTCCTTTGTTGATCTCAAAGATGACTTTACATTGTACTGTGAAGGATTAGAATATTGACCACATCAAAAGTTACTTATTGCATCAAGTGCACATGTTTGTGATTAGAATGTCTCATTCTTTCCTTTGTAACTGATCTGAAAAACAGATAAATACAGCCAGGTGTTTATCAACAGATCAAACAATTTCCATTTAGTCAGAAAACAATTTATGTGTAAAACAGTCAGACAAGAATGTATGATTGTAAATTTTCTAGTGAGTTTTTGTTTGTTCTTTTTTCTCATTCTGCTGAAAACTGATCACATTGTGTCAGAATTAGTTTGTTTCTATATATAGACATACATTAAAATGAATAAGGAGTTCAGGAAAATACCTGATTACCGTACATATAATTTTGATTTTCTGCCTTGTTTCATACTGGGTATATATCCAATGTACTGTAAATCATGTAAATTGGATAATATCTTCGATCAAGATAATTTGATTTTTGCTATTTTTTGCGAATTTTCCAGTTCACAAAGCAAAGAAAGAAATTCTCCAAACATACTAGTCCTCTCTTCACATAGATTTATGACCAGAGAATACTCCAATCATGAATTTTACATTTTGCTATCAAATGAATTTGAGTGAAATTTTTGTCAAGTGTATACCCAGTTTACAGATAATGTACATGTAATAAAATGTGTGTTCATACAAAAAGCACTACTTCGAAGTGTAATCATTTAACTTGTATATTTCAGGGCTCCGGGGCCTGGATTCTTCAAGATGATACATACACGTTCAACAATTTTGCTCATGCCTTTAAAGACCAGGATGTGGGAAATGCAGTACGTCAGCAGAAAGGGAGCAGCCTGTTCATATACACAGGATCCGAGGGCGATTGGACCAATGGTCACATAGCCAAGAATGACTTTTCAAAATTGTTAGATGTTAAATTAAACCCAGCTGATAAACTAGAAACAATGCATGGTGTTTTACAATTCACAGCATATCTTAGTAATTTTGTCAGAGTTAGGCAGTTAAATGAGTTACTCCAGTCGTCAGATGTTGTAGGAAACATAAGATTCAGTCGTCCTACACTTTATATTTTCCCAGGATGTCAGGGCGACTCCGCCCTTTTCGGTATCAGTGGCTTTAACCTCCTGGTTAACGGTGGATACAGCAGAAAAGCCTGTTTCTGGGATTTCACACGCCACTTAGATAGAATTGACGCTGCCTTAATGACGCATCTCGGAGCAGATAACCTGTTTGGATTCGGTTCAGTCTTGCAGAGAAAGAGCATTGAGAATGTGCACCCTGAGATTGGATTCATGTATGTTAATGCCTCTGATAAAATAAAAGCTCTCCCACAAGCTGAAAGTCCATCACAGAAAGAAGACAATTTACATGTGAATTTAGCCGAAGAAGGAAATAAGTTGATACAATATGCTAAACAGATTGGACCTATTCCCCAATCCTGTTCCAGAACCCAGACTGGCAACACAATAGAACCAATCAATTTGTACCACAAGGTAGGGATTGGTTCCCTGGATATGTATATTTTAAACCCGATCACGGACAGTAAAGAAATGAAGGACTTCTACCAACAGTGGAACCAAAATGTTGCCCAGTTTGGAACCAGTCAGCACATGCCACTCCCTAACACACTATCAGTGTGTGCCCTGCTTGTGTGGCAACCAAGTGATCCCAATGACAATATTACTAGGATCTTTTTCCCTGGCAATGCTCCCCAGCACAAAGTACTTGAAGGACTTGAGAAACTCAAAAACATAGATATTCTGAAGCATTCGAAATGCACGAAGACATCACTGACAGCTAAACCAGTCTCAAAGAAGCCTGCAGGTTTTGCTTCTAGACCACCTGCTAGATCTAAAGTTTCACCAGTTACAACCCCGAGGAATGAAGTTCCAAAGAAGGAAGTGAAGGAACCAGCTGTTGCTAAGGCCTCCACTCCAAAAACAAAAAGTGCACCACCACCACCTTCACAAAGAGCAAAGAAAGAAAAAGAAGATGTTAATAAAAAGGCAATGAAAGCTCCAGAAAAGGTGAATAAAT
Organism: Saxidomus gigantea; assembly: GCA_032359765.1. Classification (NCBI taxonomy): domain Eukaryota; kingdom Metazoa; phylum Mollusca; class Bivalvia; order Venerida; family Veneridae; genus Saxidomus; species Saxidomus gigantea. The sequence goes on from JAUMHA010026669.1 coordinate 7,804, forward strand.
TTGAGAAAGCTTCAAAAATAGAGAAAACAGAAAAGGCTGATAAGGCAGGAAAAAGTGATAAAAAGATCGAGAAGAATGACAAAAGCAGTAAGTCTGAAAGAGCCGACAAATTAAATAAGGCAGAAAAATCTGATAAACCAAAGAAAACAGGTAGTCCACAGAAGGGGTCAGCAAAGAGTTCAACATCCTCTACACCTAAAGAAGCAGTGTCACCAGTTAAAGGTGCCACAGAAGCTGTTAAACAAGAAGAACCAGCTGAGATTAAAGCTGCTCCTCAGACTTCTGTTCCAGACATTTTAGGTTCATCTGCACCAGTTGTACCTCTTCAAGAGCCAATAGTCAATGGAAGCCAGGAATCATCTGTTGATCCTCCAGCTTACTCTTTGGAACCGCTGCAGCCAATGCCAGCACAGCCAGAGTCTCTGATAGACATCACACCTGAATCTGTGCCAGAACCAAGTCAGCTTCCAGTAGAAACTGAATCAAATGTTCCGACTGGTGCCCTTGACAGAGAGAAGATGCTTGAACTAGGTATTTATGATGAAGATCAAGATATTGAAGAAGATTTAAATGCTCAGAGGCCTGCCGAAGAATCAGATCAGAGAATGCCACATATGTTTGGTGGTATGACTGGTAGCATGCACCAAGATATGATTGATGACTTGGGTGGCCAGCAGAATAGGATGCAAGGAAGTTTTCATGGTGATCTAATGACCGGAAGCTTCCATGAATCTATGTATGATAACAAAACACCATTTGATGGACCATTCATTCAAAATGGTGCTTCAGTTATAGAAGAAGTTTCAACTCCTGAGGATGACACCACTTCAGAAGAAATCCAACCACAAGCACTTCCAGAACCAGTGGCTTATGCACCTGAAAGCTATGGACAGGAACCAGATGTTATTCCAACTGTGAGCGCTAAAGAGGAACCACTAGAAGTATCTGAACCAGAAATACCACCAGCATCACAAGAACCTGATTTGCTGCCAGTCAAACAAGAGGCTGAGGAACTATATGGTAATGATGAAGAAAGTACTGTCCCAGTTGAAGAAAAGGTTGGATATACACCTATGTTAGAAACACCTGATGAAGTTGAAAACACATTACCAGAAGATGTACAGGAAAAAGATCGAAATGAAGAAACAGAAAAAGAGATAGTTGCTGCAGATATGCTTGAGGAGAAAGTTGAAACAACTGAGTTAGATGTAGAGACCAAGGAGCCATTTGTTGAAGAAACAAAACCTATGGAGCCTACAGAGGAAATAACATCAAATGATTCATTAGAAGCTATTCAGGATAGATTTCCCAGTGAATATGTCCCAGAGGAATTAATTCCAGCTAAAACTGAAGATGTTGTTGAAGACTCACAGGTGGAAGCCGAACATGTAGAAGAACAACCTGCTGTTGAACCTGTGCCAGATGATGAGTTTTTATTTGAGAAAAAGCAACCAGCTTTAGAAGCCGAGAGAGACATGTTGACAGAAAATGTACAAGATTTACTGCCAGCTGCTGTTGATGAGCATTTTGACGATAGAAATGTTGATGAATTTTCACCAGAGCCTAGAAATGTTGATGAATTTTCACCAGAGCCTGAAATGCAAGCTCAAGAAAATGAACCTGAACTTGAAACTGTTACACATGAGTCGCCAGATGTACCAGACATAATAGAAAGGCCAGAAAGTCCAGAACCAGATCATCTAGAACAGGAAAAGGTAATTAATGAACCAGATGAGGAACCAGCTCTAATCTCCCAGCCATTTGCATCAGAAAATGAGTTCAAAGATAAATCTGAGGATGTTTGTAATGACTTCACACCTGTTGAAGACACTCCTGCTCAGCTTGGTTATAATGAAGAACTGGAAAAAATTGGACAACAGAATATTGACGCACCAGAATCAGATGAAGAAAGGGCAGAAAGTCCTGACTCCCAGTTAGGTGTACAGGATATCAACAGAGATTCTCTTGAAAGAGACATGGTTAAAGAACCCAGTCCATTTTCTAGTGATGACCAGAGAGACAGTATTGAAAAAGAAACAGAAGAAAAAACTAATGAAGTTTCTGTGTCTGGTGTTGAACAACAGCAGAGAGACAGCATAGAGCGATCACCTAGTCCAATGGAACAACCAGAAGAAATTACAGAGAAGTCATTTGCCCCAGAGGTTGAAACAGAGAGAAATGCTGAGAGATCAGTATCACCAAGTGAAGAACCTGAACAGAGACCAAATGAAGAAAGATCAGTATCACCAAGTGAAGAACCTGAACAGAGACCAAATGAAGAAAGATCAGTGTCCCCAGGTTTTGAGCCAGAACAAAGAGAAAGCACAGAGAAGTCCTTTGAAGATGATAGCGATGAATCAGATGAAGACGATGAGGAGGATGAAGAAAGCAGTTCATTTGAACAGGAGGAGGCAACAGATGAAAAATGCCTGATACAGGACAGTGCAAGTGAGGACAAAAAAATGGCAAATAGTGCGGAAAAGTTATTGGAAAATGAAGGTTTTATTGTCCCAACTGATTCTCTAGCAAGTGACAATCTTATAACACCAGAATCAGAATATACAGATGCTAGTCATGGAGGACAGGTTGGATACCATGAGATAGATGAACAAGATGGAGATTCTGTAGAAGGAATTGAAGAGAAAGATGCTTTTGCTTCTCCCCCTGTTCAAAAAGCTCATCCATTTGGTGATGGTTTTGAGCAGTTTGGTGGCCAAAGTGGTGGGTCAGGTCCAAGTGGAAATCCTTTTGAAATGGCTGGTCAACCTGGAACAAATCCTTTTATTGGATATGAACAAGAAGATTCCAGCTCACAAGATGAGGATGTGGGACCATCTGGAGGGCCTGCACAATTTAACCCTCTTACAGAATGGGGAGAGCCAATGGGACTGCCTTCACCAGCCCCACCTGGAGAAAAGAACGAAACTGCATCGGCTAAGAAAGGAACTCCAAAAGATGCTGGCAAGAAAACTCCAAATGACACAAAGAGACTAGAATCAAAGAGACCAGGTTCAGCTACAAAGAAACCAGCACCAAAACCAGTTGCAAGTAATGGTGTTCCTGATAAATCAAAGAACAGACTATCTTTGGGAGGTTCTGCTGCATCCGGAGGTAACTTGAATTCCTCAAGACTGTCTACTGGTGGTAAGACTACTCCAAAGCCGCGTCCTGGCACAGCTCCTGCAAACTCTGATTCAAGGTCGAAAATGAATGGAACAAAGAGACCTGCTACAGCTACTGGATCAAGGGCATCACCTGCAGCTGTTAAAATGCCTCCACTTCCCCCTTTTCATCCATTTTATGTTGACCTGACCTATATTCCCAACCATGGTAACCCTGGTTACAGTGATGTTGAATACTTCAAGCGTGTGCGAGCTAGATATTATGTTCTCAGCGCACTGTCTCCAAACACACAAATTTTGGATGCATTGATTGAAGGAAAGAAGACATGGGAAGATAAATCCCTACAAGTCACGGTCATACCTACCTATGATAATGAAACACTGAGGTTATGGATGACTTTACACAAAGATAAGTTGGCAGATGAAAAAGTGGAGATTGCTCCATCAGCTAGCAGATGTACAATCCAGTTGCAAGACCATGAGACGAGTTCGTCAGCTTACAGATTGGAATTCTAGTCAAATATAGTTAACTTTAGTGTTTATCAAATTGATGATAATGTGCTAGTGGTCTGCTTTCAACTTCAAAGGTTGTCTTAATTGCACATTTTCTGTTTCGTATTTTCAGACTTAGCTTATATTACATTCTCTGAGAGAAACTGTACAGTAATGCTTAAGTGAAGTATAAAAAAAATGAAAAGTGACAATGTTCTTAGTGAATGCGATAAAATACATGTGAAAAGGGACAATGTGATAAATAAGGGAACAAATGTTCTGTAGACATTGTGTTTGTGTGGTGTTCGTTACTGAATCTCTTATTTATAGATAGTTTGTGAAAATCAAATGCCATGGTTTGTTATCTTAGATCATAGAAAATTGTATGAATTTGGGTGAGAATTTTCATCTTCCTTTAGATAAACAAAATGTCTTTCAATAAGGTATTTAGGTTTTAGGATATATTCACAAACAGATATCTTAGTTATGGACTGACTTAGCAGATAAAATAATCATGTTCTGTAGTGGAACAGGCTTTTACAAAGTAGAATTATTTAGCATTAAATGGGCAGACGTTTTAGATAGTCTTCAGGCGGGTAAAAGTAGAAGGCTTCAGTTCACAATTGGGAACAAAATAGTTTCTATAGTAAAACAATTTCTCTTGTTGGTTTTGAAAAAAAGAATGCATTGTATTAAGAGTGCTGTTGTGTTTTTGGTTCGAAAGCCTGGTGTCTGCCACAGTGTTTAGATTAAAACATAAATGGTGTTTGAATGCTGTAGAAAGATGACTAATATACCTGCAGATACAAGGTGCACTGAGATTCTTACAACAAACATATAAACATAAATGTTTGGGTTTTTCAAACGTTCCTTACGAAGAGGGTTTTGTAAGTAAAAACTTTCATCCTGGTTCTCACACAAGTACATGTGCACCAAATATCTGCATGTATATTGTACTATAACTACAACACTTTTTCTACATGTACATGTATATATATCCTGATCTAGCAGTATTCATAATAGTTATTAGGTGTGAAGTGTAACAAGTTACATGTACATCTGTTGTGAGGTGTTGTTGCGGATTCAGTTTCCATTTTTGTTCATTTTTTCGGCTAACTTTGCAGTTACCTGCTGCTTATTATTTTGCCTTGATGTTGTTCAAAGATTCCATAAAAATGAATTGGACGTAATGTTAACATGTATAAGTGTTCATCCATCTTGTTCATCTTTTATGCTTTAAGTCAAACGTGCTCAATTTTATTCTATAAAACTTGAGATATTTACTTTCTTTTTATAGTTAAGTTAAATATTTTTCTCTTTTATAAGACTTAAGTCATTTGTTAGTTAAGGAACACTGCAGATACATTTCTTGTAATTCAATAGATAAAATTGAGATATATTTAACTTTATGCAGACGCGAAACCAGTTAATAGTTAAGTTGACTAGAGTTTGTATGGAAAGAAGTACCAGTGATCAGATGTATTAACCATGATGAAATGGATATAAACTGTTTTAGATTGTGAACACAACATTAAGATATTGATGATTTGTTAAGTTATTATTTGAATGATCCTATTAATAGATTGTGAACATGATGAAATATTGGTAAATCAGTGTATTATCCTATTAATAGATTGTGAACATGATGAAATATTGGTAAATCAGTGTATTATCCTAATAAAAGATTGTGAACATGATGAAATATTGGTAAATCAGTGTATTATCCTAATAATAGATTGTGAACACCATTAAGTTTTGGTTATTTGATATGTTAATTATAGTAGCATTTAAGACCTTAAGTAGATTATAGACTTCAAAATAATTGGTTAAATGAATGATTTGATGCCTTGTTGGTGATGGTTATGAGGTGACTTAATAGATTGTGAACGTTAATTGGCTAGCTAATATATTGTGAACAGAATGGTTATTGTATTAATCATGGTAACTTGAAAGGATTTATTAATAGATTGTGAACGTTAATTGGATAGTTTGAAAGGACATGTACATTTAGTGAACATGATGGTTTATACATTGTATGTATCATGATCAGTCAAGATGGCTTACAAAAGAAACATGTGTAATTGTAAACAGATATGCTCTGTATGTGGTCTTGAGAAGACAGTTATTTTGTATGTAAATGTCAAAGATTAGCACTGTAAAGGATTGTTTATATAGAATGCCTTCTTTTAAAGTGCCTGTAAATATATGGCTGCTGAAGGGGAGTTGTGTCTTGTTTGAATTATGATGTTACAAGGTAACTGAACTTGGTAACAGTGTAGCAAGGTGTTACAAGGTTTTAGATCTGTTTTCAAATACAAAGTAACATCCTGAAACAGTTTTAATTCATGAATGATTAAATTTTGATACCTTATCAATGTCTTTACTGATTAAGTGATATAAAGCGATGAATTTTTTGTGTGAAGGGAGAAAAACTTCCCTAAAGATAAACGTGACCTTGAATACAGTTTATTTATCCATCTTATGTTGTACTGTAACAAATTGTAGCAAGTCCAGTAGCAGTACAAATAGAAACTTTGTTTTAATGATTAAGAATAGAAAAAAGTTACCACAGTTTGGACCGATATGTGCATAATATGTGTTACAAGTCGTACGATTACTGTCAGCTATGTACTGTAATTAGATTAAGATTTAGTGGAAGAAAAAAAGAGAAATGCTTGAAAAATGTCACAGAAATGAGTATGCCTGATGTATGTTTTTGCGACATTTGTTTACTGCATGTTTTGTAAACAGATTGTACATGAAGACGACTATCATTTCAAAGTGAATTCCATTGGAGCTTGTTTAGAGGATGTGAGATAGTCTGTATTTTCTTTTGTAAAAAAAAAGCTCAACATATTTACAGTTTATGCATTTATAAGCTTTTTAAGTCGAGGATTGTAACTGTGATGTAATAGAGACACTAGTTATGTGCAGATACAAAACAAGTGAAAGGATCCTTTAGTACTTTTCGCATTTGTCTGTTTTTCGTACATTTTACAGCGCTAGTATGTGACCAAAAAAAAAGAAGAAAAGCCACAGGCAAACCTCAGTTTCATCCAAGTGTATATTTATGTAGTAATTCTTCCAACTTGGGTATATGAAGCAATTTTAATTACAAAATTGCATCTTATGTAATTTAGAGCAAATTAACAATTTGAACTGAGGCTTACTTGTCAAGGGTTTTCACTAATTTTTCTGCTTTGATTAAAAACTTGCTGACGATGTCATAAAAATGCATGAAGAACTTTCGGGAAAAAAAATTTGTTGGTTCTCCGTTATATATTCCAAGGAACTGTACTCTTGCAGTAAAATTTATTATAGATACACAAGTTTATAGCAGAGTGATTAGTGGATTCACTTACTGAAGAAAAAACATACTTGGCTGTATGTAAATATGGTGAAGGATCCATGTATCAGACTTTTTGTTGCATTTAATTTATTTGAAAGCTTAAATGTGACTTGCTTTGTAAAAACGGACACACTGGGTGATATTTTTCAAAAGACCATTTTCTGGGTTGAAATACCAAAAAATTCAGTTTATTTTGGTAAGTAGTTTTAACATATTTGGGCATATTTGCCCACTTGGTACATTGCTGATTTTCAGTTATGCAAAACATGTGGCGATGAAGCTACAAACAAAATCATCGGGCGCCTGGTGTGTCCATTTTTAGTTGAACACATTGCATAAATATTTTCAGAGCTTGTGTCCATACACAGCAGTTCATAGTGCTCATACTGTGTAGTAAAGCCTTTTTATGTATTGAATTGTCACAGTTTAGCGGTATTGTTCGAAATACTAACAGTTGTGATTCTGTTGAGCAACTTTATAAATGTCATTGTCTGTGATTGAAGGATGAATTTAGACACTAGAGATGGGGTAGAGGCTGTATTGGTGCAATCTTGTATTGTGCAGACAGGGATTTATTCACAACTTTGTAAACGCTGTTTTGAAACACTGATCAAACCCTGTTTGGGTCATAACCCAACTTTAAGACGACACTGTTACTAGTTTCCCCTTGGAAATGGGTTTCAGGGTAATGCAAAGGAAGCTACATGAATTGGTTTTGTTTAGACCATTGTCCAATTTTCAAAAGGTACTGGATGTTTGTTGATAATTTTAAGTTACTGGTTGGAAATGCAGGTGAAACACTGAAATATAAGGCAGCCGTGTGATGTGAATCCTGTACAGTAATTTTTGGGTCAGCTATTTCGATAGGTCATAAAATACTCAGTGGTGAATAAAACCCAGTGTCTGGTCCTAACAACCAAGAAACTAAAACTAATTTGCAATAATAGAACAATGTTTATATAACGGTATTAATAATAATAAGCAAACTGTTGTATGATAGAACTGAGTCTGTCCGGTTTAACACCAGACATTTTTACAAATACACCGTAGATCTGGGTTTTTTTTGTACTTATATATAACTCTGTGTTCACATAAATTCATATTTCATAGAATATTTACAATTTATATGATGCTTTTTTTATACAGTTTTGTTATTTCGTTTGAATAGTTTTTCCCCCACCAAGTTTTGGTTCATTTTTAATCCAAGCTGTGTTAAATATTTAATTCCAACCCACTGGAACAGTTATAAGGCAATGAGAAAACTAAATTATTTCTGGACTTTCCAACAGACGTTGCAATATTACAGATTTTACTTCCAGGAAATCTTTCCAAATTTAAGAAATTGATATAATGCACACTCTAGACATTGTTTCCATGGTAACCTGTGTATGCGCAGTGCTATTCAGGAACTGCATTTTAAATGAGATGAGCTAACAGATAGAAGCTATCCGAGTCCCATTTAGCATATTTAATGACATTTGTAAATTCATGTCTGGTTTATTATTCTATACAAAACTGTACAAGTGCTTTGTTAAGTGCATTTAATCTGTTTTCTTTAATGATAACATGAGAACTTTAAGTATAGCTATCTAGTCAATGTAAAAGAAGCATTTAGCAAATACATGATACACTGTTTATCTGATACTGTTAGTTTAAGTTAGGTTTGGTGGGGTTTTTTAGGCGAACATTTGATAACAATTCATTTAAAAGGTATACAAGAAGTGACAGAATGGCAATAAAACAGACATGAGTCCAGACGGCTGTAAACAGGCAGTTGAGTGCATGTTCTAATGGAATATTAGGGCTAGTTGAGGAAGAGTGCACGGGTCCTAGAAACGTTTTACAGAATGCCAAGTTTCGAAGCCTAAATACAGTTTTAGACAGACAGTGTTGTGTAAATGCTACCTTACATTTTTTATACAGATTAAAGTCACAGACAAATTTGACACAACTGCGTAGATGTATTTGCTCTTAGGGCGAGAGCTTTTTTCGAGCTTTTGATGTTTTTGCATTTTTGTTGCAATACCTGTTGAAGTGTGTACTTTTACTATATAATATTATAACTTATTGTACACTAGTCTTTATGTCGGAATTCTATTATTTGGCTGATGAATTCTGGGAAACAAACATTTTAGGATGTTTAATAGTGGAAATTGTTGATGTTTTAAATTCTTGTGTTCAGAACAAAGTGTCATAAACAAAGAAAAATTTCCACTGGGATAATCTTGTGCTAATTAAAGTATGCTTATTATCGCAATGTTTATAATAATATATATATATTATGTGACCAATTCTTTTTTTGCATCATTGTTTTTGTCATTGCCAGAGTAAAAAAAAATCAGAAAAAGCCATCCATCTTGTTGTTTTTATTCTTCAGTGGATTCCACTTCATATAAACCTATTGCATTTCTGCGAACAAACTTATAAGAAGTGTTCCCAAGGTGACCGAGGGAGATCATTTTGTAATACCCTCACTTGGAATATGCACATTTTTGTGCCCCGTCCTGTTGAATTTCACATTACACATCTCAATATTATCAAAAGCATTACTGGTTCTCCAGTTCACATGTTACACATTGAACAGTGCCTCTAAACAAGGCAAGCCAGCCTGTTTCATCAGTTATTGCCCCTTTGTAAATCTTGATTTTGTGTTCAATGTCTCGATGTATAACTGGTGGTATTGCAATGAAACTTTCAGGAACAGCTGAAACTTTAATACTGATGGAGGACTTTGAGAGACCATGAAGAGTGCAAAATCCATAACTTGATTAAATATATTCTTGCCCAAGTCATAACTTGAGAAATATAGACGCAAATTTATTCAAACTGCCTCCATCCATTTCATCATTTCAGTAAAGTGTAAATGGAAGATACATGTACTAAGAGTAAGTTTAAACTTCAACAAAGGATGGAGGAAATTTACAGGAAGTACATTATGCAAGAAACAGAACCAACTGTTCCATTTGAAATTACCAAGCTTTGTTAGATTTCGTATGCGGAGCATGATAAAAGCAACAATAGCTGTCCCTCATAAGTGATTATTGCTCTCAAAGAGGACTGATGTCTCGGTCTGTAACCTTTACTTCAAGGTATGGACCCCGTACTTGAGCATGACACATCTCGACGTAATGAACATTTGTTCTAATTCTTAAAAAAAATCTTTCAGTGTATAACAAGAGTTGAAATCCAGACATGAACATGTGCATATATTCTAAACTGCCTGACCTCTAAGTGTGACCTTGACATTCAAAGTAAGGACATGGGACTTGCACATGACATGTCATCTCATGTGCTCAACAATCGCACCATGTAATTTTAAAATCCTTCTATGCATGAAATACCATGTTTACAAAATTTTATTACCTTTGAACTTTTAAGTGTGACCTTGACCTTTAAGGGTCATGGGTGTAAAATGTGACACAAAGTCTTGATGTGCTGAACATTGGTGCCAAATTATTTTAAAATCAATCGATGCATGACAAGGTTACAGTCCAGACACAAATGTGTGCATATATAAAAATACAGGATTCCATTACCTTTAATTTCTAAAGGTGCCCTTGACCTTTGAGGTAGGGATGTGCGTCTTGCATGTGACGCGTCTTAATGAGCTGAACATCTGTGCAGTCATTTTAAAATCCTTCAATGCATGACAAGTTACAGCCCGGACCTGAAATATGTACAGACGGACAGAGGGACTGTGTGATTTTAATATGCCCACCATCGGGGGCAAAAAAATGGAATTTTTTAACAGAGGACATTAAATGGAACTTTAGTACTAACAGAACATAACTGTTCGTTATTAGCGGCCCATTGTGAGGTATAAGAATCTTTCAATGAATGTCTTACGTCTGGTTTATTTAGATTCCGACATCCACATTTCTAAAGCAATCTGGATGAACTATTGACACAGCCTACAAGACTACGAGTTAGATTAATGGCTAGATGGAGCTGGTATGTTGAACACTATCTGTGGAACTAGAGACAGTACTATTGCCAAGATGTACTTTAGAAATGAATGCTGCTATAAAGGGTGAAAAACTACTGAATCAGAACATCCCACTAAAAGCACGTCTCACTGCTTTCTAATAAAACTTCCCACAATGTTTCATTGAATTCTATCCAGTGGTTGCTGAGAAATAACACAAAAAAATTATTGTTAGCTAATTATTCAATAATCAAAAGACCATTATTAGCCAGGCACTGGCTTCCAAATCATGAGTAAGAAACATCTGTTCTTGCTGAGCAATTTCAATTTATTTACATGGAAGTTGAAGATTTCTTTTGCATCAGAAAGTTTCATGTATAGGTAGATAATATGTATAAAATGGGAAAAGCTAGAATTGAGGTATAGCACTTTATCACTGTGTGTTATATTAACTATCCCCACTAACATTTTGAGTTATGCTTAGACTATGGTGTGACAGACAGGTGGCTTCCTACATGCACAGACGTCAACTAAAAGCTCCCCCTTCCTTAAAATTCCGATAGCATAAAAATCACTGAGCTAAAAAGAGAGTCATAAAGATGGCACTGCTCTGTACAATATTAAACGATGCAGTTGGAACATGTGCTAATGTATACGTATATACCTGTATCAGTAATTGCATCCTTATTCGTGAATTCCATCGCGCTAACATTATGTTAAGGGCAACGGACGGACGATGCTTCTTCGATCATCTTTGGAGAGCATAGATGTAATGTTTATCTGTAAGTTGAGAAATACTTTTTTTTTTTCATTAATTTTCATAATTAACACATGGTAGTGTTCATAAATTTATTCTTAAAAAACAACATCGTTTATACTAAGCATAAATTTTGTCAGGGTCAAACAGGAATCAAAACTTTCTGAACCTGCTCGTACACAACACCCTTAGAATATCTGACTGTCCATTAGGTAACCTAGAACCAGAGCAAAAAAGGTTGCAAAGATTGTTTAGTCAGGTGTAGGTTCCCCTGCATGCTCTATCAGTAAGATGTTTGCCATATTTACTTTGTGGTGAAATACTCTGAAAGGTTATCACAAGAATCCGATAAAAATGCTGACTGACAGATGGTAAGTATGAAAGATGAAAAAATAGCCTGGTTGTAGTTGAAATATTGATGATACAACAGTTTCGTCATAATACGAACAGCTCTGATTTCCGAACTAACTGTATAATAGCTACCATAGTAGATCTAATACAAAATGTTCAGAAACCATTTTCAACAGAAGTCACTGTGACCTTGAACTTTGATGGAGTTTGTGGTCATCCACTTAAGGAAATCAACCATAAGGTGAAGTTTTAAGAATTTTGTTTCCTTTGAATTGGGGAGCATAATAAAATTCAACATACAGTCAACCCAGTCCTTGTGGCCACCTAGGCTTAGCAACTACCTGACATATGCAACTACTTTATATTCCTCCCTTGTAATTTAAGATAAAAGCAATTTATCCCAAGTTAAGAGACCACCTGTCGTGAAGACAGACCACAATTTCAGCTTCCCCCAGTGTGTTTGCTTAAAACAGGTTTGACTGTATGGCTTTTTGGTCAAACCAATTTATTCACAGAATGGTTTTTCAAAGATTTTTACCTGTGACGGCCATGTTGTTCAGACAAATGGAACCATTTAAACAAATTTACAAGAGCTCGATGCAGGATGCTTCTGGCCAAGTTTGATGAAATTCCATGCAGTGGTTAATGAGAAGCCATTGGAAGCAATTGTGAGCAACAGACGGACATACATTCATCCATCCTAAAAGCACACCATGACAACTTCATGGTCAGATGACTTCCACTCATAAGTAAGTCAAAAGGTGAATATATGTACTGATCACTCTTGTTCAGTTTGGTTGAAAACCATTCAGTTGTACAGGAGAAATTACACAGACCTCATAAAATTTTACAAATCAAGGGCTACAGGATGACTCATATATCCCCCCCCCCACCCAACCCCACCAACTTCGCTTGGCAGGGGTATAACAACTAGATCTGAAAATGCAGAAAATATGCACAACTAGAATTTGGACTGATCACTCATGAAGTTTGGTTGAAATTCGCTCAGCAGTGTAAGAGTATTTGTGCACACATTGTGATATTCATTCACGACATGAAAATGTCTACCCTCCCCACTACATGTTGGGGGTCGGTGGGGGGCACAATTAACCTCTTACTCTCCAAATTGTTCTTTTTCACCACTCAAAACAATGTGTAACATTTTTGGGAAACATTAACAGACTTTTCGGTGGTCCCAAAAATGTGTGTGGACAGGGGTAACACTTTCTGCACGTCCACCATCTCAACTGGCGTAGAAACAGAAAATAATCAACACAGTGTTTTCCTAAGGAGCAAAGAAGCTCTTTATTTATTCTTATTTCAATTTTTAAAAACATCATTGACTAAAAACAGGAATAAGTTCTTTTTTGGTAAAAACCAATTTGCTTGTTGAAAAGCAATAACAAAAAATAAGATGGTTTCTTTTAACAGTCTAACATGCAGATGTTATCAATGGACCCGTATTATTTTATTAACACATATTAATTAACATTGTTAAAAGTTTGAAATTATCAACATACAACTGATCTCTTAGTACGTAACCGATTACTGTGGTGTATTTCACAGTACTGTAACTACAAAACTAGGCAACATAATGGCACAAGTAACAGCAAAACATTTTTTTTTGTAGTTCAAAATACAATTCACAATTTACAATTCAGTTTAATTTGCAATGAAGTAGATTTCACTTACGTTGGTAATAATCAGAAATGAAAAATTTAAAGACAACTGGAAAATTAACCTATTGATGCAGAACACATCAATTTAAATTCTTTCAGTTTCTGTCCATCATTAGCGCTTGACATAACATGTTAGGCTCCAAATCATGCAAATTGGCCATATAAATTGTGTGAATATTTCCAACCGCAGTCATTACTAAAGACTTTAAAGCAAAATTTATCACACCTTTCCTAAAGATGTATCATAAAAAAAAAATTGTGTTCAAAACAAAGAGTATTTTCCGATGTTTGCTCTAAACCATTACATGGTGATATTTCCTTCTCAACTTGGTACTGTAACAAAATATTAGAACTTCACAATTAACAAATGTAGCACACTCAGTCTACACAAAAAGGCAAAAAACACCAATTTCTAGTATTTGGAGATTACGAAATTACAGTTATACAACAAGTTTACGTTCCCAGTTTCAAAAATATATTTCAGTGAAATTTTTGTATGAATTTCCATAGTAGTAATCAAGTCCTTCAATTAACCAGTGGTTAAAATGATTTTGCAATTTTATTGTTTGTGGTTTTTCATCTATTTGAAATTATTTAAAGTGACCGGTATCTGCCATAGTAATACTTTGTACTATCATTACAAAAGTGTGCTTCTAAATTAACTTATTATTCATAGATTGTCTCTGCAGACGTATATAATTGGAGATCACAACCAAGCACTTCAGCTTTATGTCTGAAAATAAATACCTTAACTGTACACTGTATACATTTCAGCAACAATTAAAAACACCAAGGTCCAGCCAAAACCACACTTCCTTAACTTAAACCATTCTTAGCTGCTGTTTATTCCCTGACCCTTCATGTAATTTCATCCTTTTTTTTGTATCTCAATGTTATTCAGTTGAACTTGTCCTAAGCAGGCAACCAAAGGATATACCATGAGAGGCCACTTCAAGCAGATCTTTTCTTATTAACAGAGTAATTCATTGTAAAACTTGTTTGTTTTGTCTTCAATATCAGGGTTCAGCTAAGACCTCAAGTTTGTCTACTTTTTGTCTTTTTAAGAGACGTCCCTGAACAAAGCATTTTTTCCCAGATACAGTCTTTATAAAAACACCACTCCCTCAGCTGAAAGGGCAGTTTTATTTCGCTCCCTCAGCTGAAAGGGCAGTTTTCAAAGGCAACTTCTCGCAAGTCTCTCACAAAGCCAATTTCTTAATAAATATTCTCTAGCTAAGACAGGAGACATTTTCACACTTTTACACAAGAGTTTAACAGTAAGTATAGACAGATAAATAAAACATTATTGCCTTATTGCATGGTCCCGTTAAATAAATATTTCACCAAAAAGGCAATTTCGATGATTTGGTAGTAGTTAAAATTCTCTCCCCTTTCATAATATACCGTTGCCCCTCAACCATAAGTTGCAGGATAATTGCACTTTCAATTTGTACATTTCGGGAATTATTTCTAATGCTTAAACACTGAATATTA
>JAUMHA010026669.1:23072-36010 GCA_032359765.1 Saxidomus gigantea
CCATAAGTTGCAGGATAATTGCACTTTCAATTTGTACATTTCGGGAATTATTTCTAATGCTTAAACACTGAATATTATTCTGCGTGCTTTTACATTATATCTAAAGAAAACTAATGCCACGAATAGTGTGTTGAAATAAATGAGCTGCTTTAAAACCATAAACTTTGTCCTATTTCCGGTCTACAGAGCAATGTTAATTTCCCCAGTATACATGAAGCATTAAACTCAAACCATGTGCATGTGTACTGGGAGTGTGTGGGCATGACTATGGAAGTTGTTCAACTGATGTGAATCAATAATTTCACAATATCATTATTGGCCCCAAATGTCTATGTTCAAGCTGATAAAAGTTTATGGCTTGGAAGGTAAAGACCATCTCCATGCAGTAACAAAAGTTTTGGAAATATGTCAAAGATGCTAAAACTGAAATGGTGCATACTAACTTAATGGACATCCCTCAATGTGTAAATTTTCACAGTGCAAATATGGCAGTGCAGAAATGAGAACAATTTGAACAGTGTACTTGTACCGTGAATAAAACAGCCAAAATTTAAATAAGAGCATGAAGTGTTTTTAAAGTCTTGTTTTTGAAATAGACTCTATTTTTAGTGCAACTGTGCGAAATACGAACATTATGTCTTTATGATGCGTATTAGCTTAGTTCAGCTTGCACATACCTGTAGTTTTATGATCTTTTCATCAGAATCCATACAGATAGTTTATCTATCAGATACTTCTATGTAATGAAATAGCACTTAGTTATAATCCACAATGGTAGCACTTCCTATTTTAAGAAACACTAGTTTTTGCAGAACTGCACACATTTACAGGGTCCGATACCAAAAAATGCCAGAGAATAAACCCAAAATAACAACAACAGCAAGAAAAGCTGTAAAATATCAGCTTATGTCACTGGACAATTACACATCGGAAGTATACAAAGGGGCATAATTTAGAAACATTCAAATACAAGCTGTAAATTCTCGGCACAATATGCCTTTTGCAACAATCTGACAAAAGCTTGGTAATATATAAAGTGACAGACTTTCTTAAAAATGCAAATTACCGGTACATTTAATATGTGTAAGTGACTTCCTACACTTTTAATGACATACACAATTTCTGTTTGATCCGTTAAACGTTTTCACAAACATCTTAAAATTTTAACAACAACAACAAAAGTGACAGTGAGGGGCACATGTGAGCCCCACTGTGCAAGATCAAAGTTTTGTGCCTTTACAATTTATATAATCTGAACTGTTTGCTATTCTGTTAATAAATTTTCAGAGGACACCCCTTTGAACAATTAATGGTATTTCCCAAATTGAAAGATGGACCGGTCCATTTCAGAAAATGAGCAGGGTAATGGTTTAAAACCTTTAATCCAGGATAGACTCAGATCACCTTGCAAACCTAAGAAGGCTGACCTGAATCCTTACTGCTGGCTTATCCATCGCCAACAACCCGAGTTACTACAGTACTGTCTTTATATTCACTTATCATTTTGCCATTTTCAAATTTTCTATTTATTTGCAAGTTTTTTAATTCACGAGTAAACACTATTTTATATATAAACATTGTTTGTTTGCTATCTTGATTAATTATCGAAGTGCTCCATTCGCGAAAATGAAAACATCACACAAAAACCCAGACTTTTACAGTATGCTGACCTGTTAAGCATAAGTATGTTCCAAAATTGTAACACTTCTTTCTCTATTTACATGAAATAAGTTATTATTTTGCGGCAGTTAAGGCAAACAGAGAAACGTTTAGATATATATAAATATTAACCAACTTTTTAAAAGAACTCAAAAGGCACAAATATTGGGATACTGCACAGAGGGGATCAAAAACAGTGAACATTCTGCAACTGGTGCAAAATCAAATGCTAAGCCAATCTCAAAATCTATCCTCTCCAACTAGCCTACGTAACATGATGTTATAACGCTTTAGACACGAAAAAAATGCTTCTCAACATCCGATGTTACTGAAAGACATTGGTTTACAATGGCAAAACTGTGAATATTTTGGTCACAAAAGTTTCAGAACCTGATAAATTTAAAACAGCTATTTACAGTTTTTGCATTATCAAAACAAATCAATTCCAGCACTAGAAGAACCTGATGTTTATGGCATTATATACAGTACTTAACATTTTTCTATTATATACACACACATTTTCCTCTCACAGAAAAACTGCTCTTTGACTGGCACATTTATAATTAAAAATACAGAACAAAATGTGAATTTCTTTGTATACACATATTTGGAACTGAAGAAGTCAGATCTGAGATCAGAAAAATATACTATACTAGTGAACATTGACATTAAAAGT
Source organism: Saxidomus gigantea (assembly GCA_032359765.1). Lineage (NCBI taxonomy): Eukaryota > Metazoa > Mollusca > Bivalvia > Venerida > Veneridae > Saxidomus > Saxidomus gigantea. The sequence continues at coordinate 25,408 of JAUMHA010026669.1, forward strand.
GATGGCAGCTCTTGCACACTTTTGTTACATTTTTTCTAACATTAAAGCTGCACATCCATAGATTTTGCTGAAGAATTTAGTTTCATCAAAAAATGTCTTAAATCTCTTTAGATTAGAAACAGACAACTGTACACCACAAAATAACAAAAGTGTTGCAAAAACTTTTGAATTTAGTGCAATTTCTGTGACACAGCATTATCGTAGAAATTCATTGGGTTTCTTTTGGTAAATTTTCTTCTGTAACATAATTTCAGGTTTATATGTGATGTTTAATATCTAAATAGATTGTTGGTAAGAATTTTCCCCAGTTTTTTTTTACCTCATATATGAATGAGCAGCTTCAATAACTATACAAATTTTCTTTGCAAGCATCTGCTATTAAAATTGAATGAACAGTACCAGTCTTGTGCTTGTTCAAAATCCTTCAATAACACCATTATAGTATCTTCAAATTAGATATATTATCATAAAAATCAATGCAAAAAATGTGACACACCACACTGAAAGATGGCAGTAAACTATGAAATTTGTTTCTGTCATATTTTAAAAAAGTTTTTCTGGACTTGTAAATTTATTTTACAGGCCTTCCAGCAAAGCCAGACAAAAGAAAATGCCAATTTCAAGAAAAGTTTTGGTCAACATTTTGGAACAATTTTATCACAAACAGCAGGTTAGCCGCATGCTATTTTAGGGTATAAAAATTACATTTCCCAAATTAAAGCTAAATAGATTAGAATAATAGAGCTTGTGCTTCTCTGTTCAAGTGTGTAAGCAGTGTACACAAAGAACAGCAAGAGAAAGGGAAAAAACTGCCCTAACTTATCAACTGAAGACTTCTGGCAACAAACTTTGGCCAATTTAAGGAATTCTCTGATATTTCTTTTTCATTAACATTTAGCTTATAGTTTTAGCACAAATGTAAAATAAGTAGGACATTCAGCTTAGCTTTATTTGTGTTGCCCCAGGGCATGACAGCATTTTTTAATTAAAAATACTAAGCTGTTGATAATGAAGAGAACATAGGATGGTATAGAACTTGCACGGAAGACAAAGCACATCTCACCTCAAATATGACAATGATTACAATTTAACCTGTGCTCCATTATTTTTTCATGATATAAACAAAACCAAGTATATACATGTACATAATATATACACATAGACAAATAAACATACATGAAAAACTTTAGAGAATAATGCAGTATACATAATTCTGTGTATTATTTTTTAGAAAGAATTACCTTTGTATGAGGAGAGATGTTTATATTGTTGATGTTTTGGTACCATTTCATTCTGATTTGAAAACTTCTGTCTTTATTTTCGAATATGAAAACAATGCTATACACCATAATGATTCAGGATATATCAAACAATTCTAAACTATAAAATATGACAATATCAAATACATACAAACAGTTCACAAGAACAACACTATCAACAAAGCAAAAACATTCAGCTTTTAAAACCTTAACCAGCTTTCACAGGCTCCTAAATTCTAATACGAACAGGCAAAGGGTAAATAATACTACAAAATCAGGATGTTCTATACAGATTTATATATTTTGGTTACTTCTTTGGGAATATTCTAAATTTAAGGGGTAAAACTCTTTGATAAATGTCTATCCTATATTTTTTATTGTCATCTTGAACAGTTATATAACTTTTATAAGAGCTTCTCTTAGTATCTGTTACTTATATCAACTCTAATGGAAAGAGGGAGAACATACTTAGTTATAAATTTTACAACTATCCTACATTAAAGATAATTTTAATACAATATTGTTGTTGTACATTCCAATACCCATGTACGACTATAGCCATCAACCTATGAAATGTTACAGTGATTTCAAGTCAGCGACTGTAACAACATGACAACGGAGACAGACGTTTTAATTCAATATGCTATTAACATATCACTTGGAGTATCAATGAACTTAGTCTGTATGGTCTCAGTTCTGGACTGATTGTGATGAAACTTATTCCAGATCACTATATAGCTGGTGTTATGTACAGAACATCTGCCGCAGATCAGGCGTAGAGAAAGCCAACAACATGACAAAACACAACATCTGAACACACTCTTGCACATATGAGACTGAACTTTTAAGTGATAGTAAAACATATAAATAAAAATAATATATACATAAGATCAAAATTATTCAAAAAAGAAAATTTCAAGCTCCAATAAACCAAAGCATTTATTTAAACAAGACGGCAAAGATGGCCCTAGCCCGCTCACCTAGTCAACACAAAACTTTCATGATTGTACATCACTGTAGCTTGATAGCTCTTTGGCTCACACAAACTAAAAAGCAAGATTATAAGGACTATGTTCAATGGCAAAAGCATATAATTTTTCAAAAATTACCCAATAAACCCTTTTCTTCAAAAAGTTTTAAGCCATTCTTAACCAAAGGATTCACTGAAATATAACAACCAACATTCATGGAAAACCTGTTCTACACTTTCTAATATTTTCCATGTACTGAAAGACAAGCAAATTCAGAGAATTTATATCCCCTGCCAAATGAAACAAATAACTGAAAAAGAACAACAGGAAAGTCTGAAACAAAATTACTAGAATGTGGTAAGCTGCTGGTGGTGAACTATTGATGTCACAAAGACCTCACACGTACAAAAACGTGTCTGATAAAACACGTAAAGCCGGGCTGTCAATACAGAATAAAGACTAGCATAAGAACAAATATTTACGAGATATGTCGAACAGTGCTAAATCCTGCAGCTAGTGTAGCATATCAGTGCGGGTAACACAAAGCTTGAGAATAGCATATGACAAAAAAATGATTAATTGTTGGAAGAGGACATTTTAGACCAATTTCGTCCACCAATTTCAATCTTTGATCAACTGGACTTTAAATCTTATACATGTACCATATAGTTATTCTTGTACAAAAAACTTCCATCTCCAAAGTTAGTACCTTTATACTTTAGGATTCTTACATTTGTCAATAGTTTTTCCATTGTTACTTCTGTACCAACCAAACCAAAGTCTGGTCTGAAAAATTCAAATAACATTCAAAATCTCCTAAACATCCTGTATTCTGTTTCAATTTTGAGAAATATTTTGCCAGTAGTTTAGCAAGCTGAGCAGAAAAAGTCTGTTTCAGCTGAATAGATTGACAGACGACAAATGTAAAACCTGTACTCTCCTTACATAAGGCCAAACAAAGTGTTTCCAGTCCCTTTGCCAAAATATCTAAGGTGATCAGTTTCATTTAGTCTTTTGTTTTGCTCTGAAACACTGGAAAATTGTTCATTTTGATAATTTACTCATAGAGAAATTTGAGGCCAACAGTAAAAAGTTATGGTTGCTCGTGAGACCGGAAACACACAATCATGACACTGTTATTTTTGTGGCCTAAAACTACAATGTAGCATAAGAATAAAGAGATGAAAAAATTAATGAAAAAACATTTAAAGTTTTAAAAACAACAAATATTTATACAGTATGTACAAAATCTTTTTCTGTTATCCGGGACATCAGTTCTATTTCTTATCATTTACGATTGATATTCAAAAAATGAGGCAGTTTACGAGTCGCTTCTCTATATATATAGATAATATTTCATACATATACAAACTATATCGAGAACTATTAACATGTGATCTCTGTTAAAAATATGAAGTACATGTCAACAATAATTTTGACACAAAGTGATGGAACAGCAATTTTTATAAAAATCTGTTAACAAACTATGTAAACATCAGCACTTTCGACTTGAAAGTTAAAAATATTATGTTCTTGAAAGCTCGTTGTAGTATGTATTCCACTGGGCGACCATGTGGTCTTCAAAGTTGGACTAGATTCTGTTGTTGTGGAGATATTTCATCAACCTGAATGGTAACCCCAGAACTTTTTTATCACAAGTTTTTCATCCGTGTTTTCTTATCACATTCACTACATGTTTTTAACTATGTCTGTTATCACACGTGCTGAATCTAACTAGAATTTTCATCTTCACTGAACCAATTTCTAACCGGAGGTTGTTACTCCCTTGAACTGTTTTCTAACCGAATGATATAATTTATCATCACACAAACTGTTTGTTACTTGACGTTCATCACATCAGCTGTTTTGTACCTGGATGTTTGTTATAATCACATGAACTTTTTCTTACTTGATGTTTGTTACGACAGTGTTTCTAGCTTGGTGTTTGTTACCGGAGTGTTTTCTAACTTGTTCCAGTAATAGCCTGAAAAGAATAAAAGCTTTTCAAATGTCAACCTCATTTTCCTTTGCAGGAAACTGTTTCCCAAAGTGTTACTGACACTGACCAAATAGACTCCACTTGAAAATTCTTTCTACATGCTTATTTGTGGGGTTTAATGCCCATTTCAGTAATTTTAGAGTTGGGCAGCTTACCTAACCATCGTTTCTTGGAAAGACTGTAAGAAACTGCCAATATTCTCATATAAAGAGACATGGTCGGTAGCAAGACTCAAACCCATGGCCCTCAATCAATGAGAGGTTACAGTAATTTCAAGTCATTGACTCTAACCACTGGACCGTGGAGACAGTAGTTTCTTTCTACATCCAAAACAACAACAAACGGATGTTTGGAATTAATCAATTATGTCTATTACAAAAGACAGACACAACAAGTCATCCAGAAAAAACAAGTTACAACCAATACAAATGTATAGTTAATCAAATTTCTGTCAAACAACTGTCATGGTTTTTTAAATTCGTCAGTATAACATTAGACCATGATATTATTCAATATTTAAAATGTGGTGACTAAAACCAGTGCAGCGCTCAATACCCTTTATCCGTTGTTACTTAAACACTTGACAAGTCAATTATGGTATATAGTTACAGTAGTATAATTTGTACCACTTTAAGAAATTACACCCACATTAAGATTGTTTATAATCACCGATCTACTTCCATCACACCAACGGTATTTTCTGCAGTGTATTTTTATCAATGATCAGTCAATGAAATGGCATTCAGTCCCAAAATATAATGCTTAAATGTGGAAAGATTATGACTTTATTGGCTTTATACAATCCTAGGTAAAGTTTTGCATACAAAACTAAAGTAAGTTTTGACTGAAAGTTTACACAAACATTTCAAATGTACATGTATGCTCTATTATTACCTGGATTTATACACACCAAAGAACTGTGTAAATTTCATTTAATATCTGCATTAAATGTGGAGAAAGGACCCTGCCATTCAAAACTTTAACCCAAGGGTGATGCCAACACCAATACATAGGTATGAATAAAGTCCAGCTAAAGCAAATGGATCTCAAATTGCAGGACACAGTTTATGATAAAGCATTTTACATTTTCAGATCTTTTGTATTCTTGGTCTTTCAACAAGATTTCATTGTAGGCTCGTTCAGCATCTGCCCAATCATCAAACACTGCATCAGGTAGTTGGTCATCTATTAAAGGTGTCCAAGTTCTCCCTAAACTTGATGAGATCTGCAAGTATGGAAAAAGAACATACTTTCTAATATTCAGGACAGTTTTGCCTGTATAACAAGGGCTGTTAAGAGGTGCCTTTCCCCTAAGAAAATTTCTCTTCCTAAAATTCATTCGATATAACGTTATTTAATATTCCCCATATATGTCAAATTACTGTTATTTCATCCTAAATCCCTCTCTGCAAAGGAATGCCCTGGCATAATTATTTGTATTGCAAGCAATAACCACACAGTTAGCAGTAACCACACATTTAGCAGTAACCACAGTTTGCCTTTTCTAAACTAAACTAGGTAGTGATGTTTTACCAACATTTTAAGATCACAACTACAAATTATTGATTAATAAATCAATCAATCAGCATTTTTTTGTACATGTGATAATGACCAGAGATGCTTTGATAATTGAGGCTGGTGATAGTGACCAAAGCACCACAGTAACCCTGTAACACTCACCAGAGATCAACAGCAGCTCTTGGACACCCCCAACCTCAATGTCGTGTTACTGTATTTTGAAATTCTAGCACTAGCTTTGGGTATGTTTTAACAAGACCTTACTAAACGCATTTCTTAGTGTTTTACAGCTTTACCCCTTTATCTGAGAGTTATCAAAGCTTGTAAGGCATTCGTTCGTGATAAATGTTAGTCTAGTTTCTTACCATATCAGCAAACTCTGACTCAATATTGCCAACAACTTCTATGTTGTCCTCATCTATCCAGTGTACACAGGAAGCTGGAATGTTCAGATGTTTTAAACCCTGTCCTCTCAAACGTGCCATTGCAACCACGTCATTGTCCGATATCTCATAACCTTCAATGATAATTAATTAAACTAAAGATTTATTTAAGAGGTACAAAAAGTTACCCTGATATTATTGGAGGTAATTCTTGCGACTTCAGTTAGCATTTTCTACATTGGAAAAATTTGGTCATATTTCCCCACATGTTAAATTTTAAAAATGATGTCCAAAAGGTCAATTGTCTGCCACTTCAAAAGCAAGGCAGATTCATAAGATCATTTATTTAGATAAGGCTATTAATTGCTGTTTTTTCCAAAGGGAGCCTAGATTTCTTCAAAATGCAAGATTTAAGCAAGTTTCAACAAAACCATGACAAAAATAGACTTCCTATACTGGTGGATCTGAATTTACAACAGCTTGTTTCATCACAAATTTATTACAACATAGACGCATACAGTATCGCATCATTGCCTAGCAATGGAAAGTAAGAACACCATAGACCTCTTGACTTACACCTATTATGACCTATATGTACCTGAGCTATTGGTCTCATTCAGATGAGCTAGAAAATTGAAATTGACGTGTTTCAGTACTGTACCTATCAAAGTGAAGTGAGACAGATTCAAACATTTCCAAGCCATCATGACAAAAGGATCTTCATCTGTGGTGACGTCGTAAGTTAACGGGACACCTTGATCAAAACCATCAACTATGTGCACCGACTTCAGTGTGCCACAGTAATAGTTGGACATCAATCCTAAGGCAGGAACATTCATATTTGAGCAAAAGAACTGTCGGAAGTGTGTCAATGGAAGATTTTGCTTCAGAATGTCCAGAAGGCTTGACACACCAGTGTAGGAATGTACCAGGTTAATTGTAACTTCAATGCTTTTATTGTGACTGGAAAACTGTCGCCACGATGCATTTGTGACTTTCTCATGCTCTGGTCCAACGCCATGCACATTGATAGTTAAAGTTTTCAAGGGTGTTCTTCTGGAATCTGAGAAGATATGTAGAAACTGATTATCCAAAAAGTCATAATCTAAACTCAGGTGTTTCAGACTTGTGAAAGATCGAAATTTGTACACGTCCAAGTCCACAATGCCATAATTTTCTGAATCTTCTTTTACACTGGCCAGATGGAGAGCTTCAAGAGTGTTACAATGCTGGCTTGACAGAATGTCTACCAAAAATCCAGAGTGTGCCAGTAATTCCTCCGAGCAACCCAGTGACACATGTCTCAGTTTTCTGCTTGTTCTGATTATGCACTCTAGTCGCTGCATAAACCTGTAATGTATATCAATATCATGCATTTGAGATAAAAGAAATCATGCATAATCCAGTGCACAACTTGACCAAAAACATTTAAAGCATATTTTGATTGTCTGGTCACACCTACAGATGTCCCTACTAAGTCTATGGCACATAGTCTGATAAAGGGTTAACTTTTTAAAAATAATAATCAGATATCCTTTCATTGTTAAAAGGTTAAACAAAATGTAAATGGCATTCCTGTTTCTCGTATTCTCAGGGTTTCTCATATTCTCGTTTTATAATTACAGGTGTCAAATTGACAAAGTTTTCTTTGTTATCATTTACTGAGATATGATACAAAACTGGCACAAAACAAGTTTCAATTGATTTGACAGAAAATTGATAAAAATATTGGCATTTTACTGAAAATGCTGAAATTTCCTTATTCTTTTTGTGGTGGGGTTAGTAAAAGTGCCCATATTGTTTTATTGTGCTGTCTATCATCATTATTTTTATATTATTTGTAATATATTATGCCAAGCTATGCATCTTGGCATTTATAAGTTTTTGGATTCTACAATGTGGCAATGCCCCAGACCCAAACACAAATCCCTGAGAATATGAGAAACTTTCGTCTCATTTCTGAGTAGGAGAGTGACCTCAGATACTGTAGCAAAATTTACATTAGGAGAAAAATCATGCAATTACGATGACACCAACTGAAAAATTTGTATTTGCTATCAAATAACATGTAAATAATGTTGCTAAAATGCATACTGTTTTATAGGTAAACAAATTTGTATGCTTAGCCCCCAGAGAATATATGAGACAACAGGATAGATAAACAAAATATAATGTGTGGCCTTGACATTCAATGGCATGTATCCAAAATTTGTCATTACAGAGTTTCTATGTCTGATCAGTCATCAGTGATACAGTATGCATCTTAAATATCCTATTTTTCATTTAATTTGATCAGTAGTATAAATGATAAACCTCTATTTTCAGTTTTGACAGATGTCACGTGACTTATGTTGATGTTTACAAAGTGTTACTATTTTAAGAATACAGCTGATTGGCCTAAAATCGAAACAAAAATATTTACCTGCCGCAGGTCACGGCATCTGTCCATTCGATGTGACAACTACGGGGTTGCAGCTGAAGAACTTGTAAATTTTTGTTATCACTCAGTACCTGAAGAATTCTGTAACAATCTCTCAGTTCGTCGCCATCGTGAGGATCGAAATAAATTGCGCATTCGCGAACAAAACGTCCGCAAATGTCTGCCAAAAACTTGTTCTTCTGTCTCCGGTTTCTACGCAAACAAATGGAAAGTCTTGGCCATAATTTAGCTTGGAACAAGTAAGATCTCCATCTCTTACACACTGAAGAAGCATTTAATCTGTCCTTCAAAGTCAGATACGAAAGTATTTCCACGATTAGGACACTAGGCATCAGAACCCAGCTGTGTCCTGCCATTATTTGTGATATCTGACGTCATGTACCACGTGATCAATTCCCGGTACGAGACGACTGTTACTGCGCAGTATGGTACAGCAACACTAAATATTTGTATGCTTCAGCAATCGGCCTTTTTACATAGGAAAAAACCGAATGCACGCGTTTAGACTCAGACGAAGACCATTGAGAATAAAGGGATATTTTTCGAAACGTGTGAATGCCAAGAAGGCCACAGGGTATGACAATGTGTCTGTTAAAATGTTAAAATTATCTGGTCCAGTTATTGCAAATTCAATATGTAAACATATAAACAGGTCTTTTGATGATTGTACATTTCCGGTCAGTATGAAAATAGAACAAGTTGTTCCCATTCACAAGAAAACAGTACTCTAGATAAAGGAAACTACAGACCTGTCAGCCTTCTACCTATAACATCAAACACCTTTGAACTGAGAGCCATGTACACCCAACTGTTAGAACATTTTAAAAATATTTTTAACCCCATGCTTAGCGGTTTTAGACCTGGTCAAGGATGTAGTGCCACCTTATTAAAACTTGCAGAAGACTGGAAACAGGCATTATATCACCATTTCTCTTTGGCAGCTGTGGTGATGGACCTCTCAAAAGCCTTCGACTCTCTCTCACACAACTTACTTTTGTTAAAATGCAAACATTACGATCTGTCTGAAGTTGCCCTTAAACTTGTATATAGTTATTTAACAGGTAGAAAGCAGTGCGTCAAAAATGGCGATAAATTCAGTACTTTTAAGGAAAGGTGGTCCTTAAGGCTCAATCCTTGGCCCCCTTTTCTTCAACATTTTTATCAATGACATTTTCGAATTTGTACAACACAGTGATCTATATAGTTCTGCAGATGCTAATACCTTATCCTTTAAAAGTAAAAACCCAGACACATTGGTCAAAACCCTGGAAAATGATAGTATGAACCTTATTGAATGTTTTAGTTCAAATCATATGAAAGCAAACCCAGAGAAATGTCAAGCCATTGCATTTGGAAAGAAAACACACCTTGATGGAATCAATATAAAATGCGAAGATGAGGTCAAACTTTTAGGTGTCACTTGATTGTATGCTATATTTCAATACACATATAGCTAATATCTGCAAAAAAGCTGCAAGGCAATTAGATATTATGAAAAGCATTGATAGAAATATAAACAAACTCGGTATACTATGTATTTCTCTTTTATCATGTCTAACCTTAACTACACTTTACAGACGAAACAAATACTAAGAAAATTGCAAACATTGCGTTTTATTTATGTTGATTATGTTAGCTCCTATCACATTTTGCTACAACGTTCTGGTCTACCATCTCTAAACGTTAGGAGAATGAGAAGTGTCGCCTTATAAGTTTTCAAGATTTTAAATAAACAGGGACCTTGTTATCTACATGATCTTGTTATATTCAAAAATTCTAAATACAGTTTTAGGTATACCAACTGTGTCGAGATTCCTCAGCCAAGAACAGAGAGGTATGGCAAACACTCGTTTCGTTACTCAGCAGCCAGGCTGTGGAACTCCCTGCCTGATGTATTCAGGTCTTCAGACAATGCTCTTTATACAACCAGTTCAAATCATTGATCGGTAGCTGGAGCACACCAGAGTGTCATTGTTCTGCGTGCATCGGGGAGGGGGGGGGGGGGGGGTCGGTATAAAGCAACGGACCTTAAA
>JAUMHA010026670.1:0-12840 GCA_032359765.1 Saxidomus gigantea
TCTTGCACTTTGAAATAGATATTTAAAAAAAACTTATCGAAATGATGCATTTTGATATAAAAACAAACGTTCTTTAGATGCTATGTATTGGAAACTGATGTAACATTGTTTATAACGTTACGTCACAAATAAGTCACGTAAGTTGTCTTTCACGGGGACGTAAGATGAGATTTTCCAGCGCTAAAAATGCAGATATCCCCATCATGTATTTAAAGAAAGCATTGTCTTGAATGCTAAATAGTGCTAAACTGCCAATAAAGTATGTTCCCATTGTATCTTTGTAACAATGTTAAATGTTTTTGGAATCGTACTGAAATTTGGAACAGTTACTAACATGCAGTTACATACTGTAGACGCTTTTGAGAGACAATTTGTGTGATAAGTATCCAAAGGTAAAGTTATTGCTGATTTGACATGTGCCGTTCTCGAAGGCTTAAAGTAAGACTTTGCCACTAAATCAAGCACACATTTGCAGCGTAATCTATTATAACTTAGACTAAAGAAATATATTTACATCTTATCCACAAAGTCAATGAACGACAGTTTCACTTTATAAAGTTTCCGCGGTTGTCTGGGTTCAAGTATATGTTAAAGATAGATTACGGCTTGGAAGAACAATATCATTCACGTCAGTATATTTCGTTCTTTATCTTTGTCAGTCTATCTTAATATTCTGAATAATGTTATTCTGGGAAGTAGGAATCTATCATCATGACAAATCCAGAACAAGAGACCAACATATTTTGTCGCTTGCTGATTGGCTCTCGAAAAACATCGATAGATGCTACATGGTAGACCTCTAATTAGCAGAAGATCTGGTCTATTTCATCTCTATTTATTAGATTACATGTCGGCACTTATTAAGCCAACTGTCAGAGATTTTATTCTAGCTTGACAAGATTCTAACCAGACTGTTAAACGTGCATTTTAAAAGATACACAATTCATTTATGACTTATTCTATTGTTTGTGTGATGTCGTAAGTAACAGCAATACGTTTACTTTTGACTGAATTACATGAAATGTGTATGTTCATTTGTAAAACAGAAACAACCATTTCTTTTCTGATTTTCAGCAATATTTGTAAATTGCAAGTCTTAACTTGATAATACTAGATTTATAATCAAAACTTGCGTTTGGCATGTACAATATAAATAAGTATGGTAAGTCCTGTTGTCCAATCCCGGGCGGTTATCTCTTTCTCGTGACTGTAAAAATTACCTATTGGTCATTCACCAAGTTGAACCCGAGATTTGTCCGGCTGAGCATTTACTGTGTGTTACAAATCTTTTAATACTATTAGTACTCTTTAGCTATTTGACTTATTTATCTTACTATTCCATGACATCCGGATCAGTCCGGTCGGTGATCTATTCATTGTGGTATGGTATTTAGCTTATAATATCTGCCGTTTAAGTAATTAAAACTAAACTGAACAGTTTTATTTTTTGACAAATGACTTTCGAAGTATTTGACTGTAAGACTTTTCCTATGTTTGTGTATAAAAAAGTTGGAAAGGAAAGTATAAAAACGATTGAAATTTAGCTCTAGTTACATCTTCCTTTACAGCGGGGGGTTTTATAAGTGGTGTCTTTCAAATTTGCGCCAATATTGGCTGAAATTTGCCTACGTTCCATTATGGTATTTAAACTGTGAAGAATGTGTAATAATGTTATTTACAACAAGTTTTTTTATGGTAAACATTTTCTAGCGTACACCATTGCTACCATCATCAACCGTATTTTGTCCAAATGTGAAATTTAAAAGCATAAACGTATATACCATGTCATCAATTACACTTTTCGTAATTTTATATGAATATATTATGCACACATGTAAGCAGGCTGTAACTGATCTGTTTCACTTAATTTTCGTTATTAAATTTATTATTTCTTTTATAGAGTTATCGTACATATCAGACTTCCAATTTACAGAAATCACTATCACTCATCTATATTTAGACTTCAGTGTTATTGATATAAACAATTGAATCAACATGTTTCTGTGCATTCTTATTTCTCTTAGATATAGATGTATAATTCTAAAGTAAATAACGAATAGTTAAAACCGGTTGCCGCAAGATTCAAGAACATACTTTCGATAAAGGTGTCACTAAAGCTTATTTGTTCAGCTTGCTACAAGATAATGGACAGTTTTATAAGCCCGTAAGATCATTTGGGTTTTTGTATGACACTGCAGATCTACAGACACATATATCTTACAGACTTTTTGATTGAAGTGTCTTAAGAAACCAACAGGGGGCTATAAGTATTGAAGTCATATAGTTAATCACTGCACAAGCATGACGTACTCGTAATTTTTTCATTACATTTAATTCGCACGAGAATGACATGAAAGTCGAGGCTATACACTTTGTTATTTTTAGTGTGATGTATGTCTCAAACCAGACAGAAAACATTAAATGTAGCCAATCTAATATAGTTGACTAATTTGTTCCTAAGCTCTTGTCAAACAGAATTCGTTAAAGGTTGTCTACCCGTCACCTTTGAAATGATAATTAATAAAGGCTTTCTATTTATCATAATAATAGGTATACTAATGGAGACATTTTTTAAGATGAACAATTACATTTTTAAAGAACGGTAAATTAGTAGAAGTTTTCTCATTCTTGTTCAGTTCATGTATAATTCATTAAGCATCTGTTTTCTTAATCTGGTAGGTCGTAAAATATACAGAGATGAAATTTTGAAAGATTTCTCTTATTTACCTTGTCTTCAGCTGCGCCAAGAGATGTTGCAATGCACATTTTATTACACTCATGTTGTTTTCACGGCCCTTCTTCGGATTGCATACCCTTTTGTTCAATTTTCTGTTCCCAGATTACCGATGAAAACATTTTAATATCCTAACAACTTTGTCTAATTTATAGAAGAGGGTTGCTGGCCAACTCAAATTCTGAAGGTCCTTGACATTTGTATTGTGGTCTCCGTAAGAGTGGCTGTAGGTCCGATGGTGGTATCTGAGCACATCATAATGTTGTTAGGTATATAGTAAATCAAGAAGTTTGGTGAATTCAGAGTTTGGGTGGTAATTTTTAGAAGGAAACTTAACTATAAACAAAGAAATTTCGCTTGTTCGTACGTGACAAACTGTGGGTGTTTTACAAGAATCGGTTTGTCTAGTTTCCGGTAACGTTATCACCCACTGGCTGCACTCAGTGAAAGTTTTGTATTAAGTGACAAGTATATATTGGTATGATTTTCCGCGAGTAATGATTTCCAGTATACCCTGGTACTTTAAAATGTTGCTGGGTTGAATACTGTAAATTGAGAAGTATTTGCGTTGATTTATTTTTTTTATTTTTCGCGAATTTCTCACTTAATAAAAAAAATCGAAAAGTCTTTTAGATTTATTGTACATAGATGTACTAATAGAGATTTCTTCTTTCGCGATTTTTAAATTAGCAAATAAATATGTCTGCCCATAAATCGCGACATTTTCGAAAAATGAAAAAGACATATTAAACTATTTCAGATGTTTTACAACTGACACGTCGCGTTTTTTTTTTTTACAGAGCCGTTTTCACGAATTAGATATGATCGATAACAGCGTTTTTGGTCTAAAAGCATACCGGAATGTTCCCCAAAAAACAACTGGCGGACTTCTTTTTTTTATCGGTGACAATGCAATCTGACTAAACTGCATGGTCTTTAAGGAAGTATTCAATTTCTTCTTCTTGAATAACCTAACTCAAATATAGCTATTTATATGTCAGCCAATCAGAGAACTCCAGTCTAATCGTTAAGTTAAACGTGTGGCTTTTTCCTTTGCGTTAGATTAAAGGAATAGTTGAAATCGTGACGTGGTCACAAGCTATCTTTTCTAAAGCCTACCCTTAATATGAATGGTTGTGGTATATTGTATGTTTATCAATGATTTATAAAAGGCATAAATATTTTCAGACATTTACATGTCAAATTGGTTGCAAATTAAGTTTTAGTTTATTTATTTTACTCGAAAATGAATTGTTTTGACGATATATTGTATATAAACTCTGGTATGGAAATTGCTGTTTGTAGGTAGAAAAGTAGAAAATAAAATGAATAAGATATTGATATATAGATATATGTCACCGTTTGTTACAAAACTATTGCTGCGTCTTTGATGCCTTACATCAAAATTAGTCTCGCTGATATCTGTAATTGTGTATGCGTGTGTGGTTGCTTTTAAGTAGTGGTCTGAATGTTGTTTTATCACACTCAATGGTAATATGACCGAGACAAAAATAAAAGATGAAAACGAAGCACTGAATTTATCTTGGTTAGCGAACGCCTTTAGCTTGTTGCTTATTAATGCTATACAAAAATTATACGCTTCAGTGTCTGTTGTAGATTTGTTTTCGTTTTTGTCGCCTGGTGATGATGTTTTGCTCCTCCTAATGGAGTGTAATACTAGTCCGCAATGCCTACGATAAGCAATTATTTGTTCCTCAGAGATGGAATTTCTAGCGTAATTGACCAAAGTGACCTTTTACATATCTTGGAAGTGCCTGCTTTAGGTAATGATATTTATACTTTCTTCATACACAGTATCCAAATCCAGAATTATCTTAAACGAAAGTTTGCACTGTGTCTAGATCAAAAGTTGATATGACATTGATTTTTTAAGTAATAATTTCAATATTTCTCCATCAGGTGGTATGTATATTTTCGTAGATTGTGCTCACGTCCGGAAAGCATTCTGTGTCCAAATCAACGTACATTTTAGGAGTTTTTGTAACAATGAAGGGAAATTGAACGAGGGGAGAATCCTTCATGGATTATGACCGTTCTTCATTTCTACATACACACTGTTAACAATAAAGTGTACCAAACTTTGTGTACATTATATGGATGAGTATCCTCTAACGTTACAAATGAACATCAGTGATAGTGCCAGAAATGACAATATTACCAGATACACGTATATGTCTTTTGGAAACAATTTGCAAAGGGCGTTTGAGTCCCATGGACAGAATTCTCGTCTCAGATGTAATTGCCTAATTGCGCTGCTTGTATTTTCCACATTTTTAATTTCACAAATTTGTAATTATTATTAAAGAAGAGTCATAAAACTGAAAATCCCTTTATTAAATTCAAGACATTATTATAGCTTCTGGCGTAATTTTGAAACAAATACGCTAATTAGCGAGTGAAACAATTCTATTTCTAATTTATCTAAGTGCTTATAAATTTAAAAGAAAATGTGCACTGCTCATTTTCAGTCAAATAAATGAAGAGTCTCGTCTCTAGTGGTAGTCCCTAACTAATACAATAATTATTAGTATGTTTTAAAGCTAGCAGTATGTATTGTTTTGATTTTTTTTTTGGGGGGGAGGGGTCATCGGGATATGATATCAAATCTAAAGTTTCTGGTATTTTCATTCGGACGCTATTATGTATCGTGCCTTTAAGATTTAGGATTAACCTGTGTGTTAATTGCATTGTTTTCTATTTGTGCTTTACATACAGTAACTTTATAAATTCCTACTACCTGACAAATTAAGTCGCTAGTAAATAAATAACTTTAAACATGTTGTAATTAGTTCAAAAATAACTACTGACTGTTGAGTTCTCTATCGATGCATATTAGTTTTACCTGATTTAACTTTTTATTAGCTGCATATAAAACCAAAGTTTAGTCGGACTTGTCCTCCGTTATTTTAGGCGATCCAAACCAAATGGAGATCCCCTAGATATAGAAATTTCTAAAACAACACCTGTCTTTTTCCTTTGTCATTTATTATCAATTCTTCCCATACTGTTTAATTTAGCTATAGATGCACTAAAGCTATCAAGTCTTGCATTTATGAAGGCATTAGGTAGATACTTCTTTACATGAATTTCAAAATGATCGAGTGGTACAAAATTTCAATATAACGTTTAAACCTCCGTAACATTGGTTATTGCCTTGATGCTTTTTAAAAACACACACTGAAAAGTATCCGCTTTATGAATTTGTACTACTCTGTCTGTAATGAAAGTATGTACACAATGTCTTCATAAATGCATGACATAATAGCTTTCGTGCACCGATTGCAAAAGATAATCTGGCAGATATTCGAAGGGATGGTACTAAAAGAAGGAAAGAAGGCAGTTGTTGCGCGTTATATAGCATAATCTTTACTTTAAGCGTTGAACGAGTGTACCAAAATATTGTAATAAATTATATTAATACGTGTAAAATGGCATACATTTTTCAATCTACTTCATCCGAGTATTTCATGGAAAAGTCGTATTATAGGGACTTGTATAATACCAATAGATTGGTGAAGTTTTTATCCCAAATGGTGCTATATTTTGCTCTTTTGTATCCCACATTCATACCAAATTGTTACACTGAAGTTATAAGGTCTTAAGGCATTTTGGGATATCTGAAAGTTACAGTGAAGCTTGGATGGGCAAAACAGAGCCTTTCAATGTTGTCGGCGATGATTCAGCGAGATGTTTACTACCCTGCTTTTGTTTGATATTCTATATAATCATTTCTCATAAACATAAAAACTGAAAGAAATTCATGATGCGTTTTATTTCATCAAATAAAAATGGTTACAGTATTTATATTGCACAATCTGTAAAATTTTGTTTTTTTCCGATCAAAGAATTCTCCATATTAGTAACACAGTGTTTACAGCAAGTGAACCAGACTTATTTTAATGTGTTGTCACTACATAAATCTATCAGGAAACCTTTCATACGTTATGTATCATCAATGAAACCTTTTTAGTATATTAAAGTAAATTGGATTGACCGTTATCAAGATTTTGTCCTGAAGGTCAGTCAGTGAAGCTATCAAGAGGTTTTAGGCCTCTCTATGAAATGGCTCCATCTTTTATTTGATGGTAATGCGCTTATTTGAGTGACCTCAAACGATAGCTTTTTAACGTTTCACATACCAAATTTGAAAAAAAAACATCGTAAGATTTTACTACTAGTAGTTCATAACATTTCATTCACAGAATGATATGAAACGAAAGAGCGAAAATGAAATCAAATGAATGAAAAGATGTCAAAATACAGAAGTGATCGGCTTGTAGAATGTTCATCGTATTATTATACAAAATGACTTGATAGAAAGGTTCAACAACATGCTGTTATATGTATCTTTTTGTGTTATACATTATGAAAACATGTACAACCGGACTGAACCCATCTGAGATTACTTTCAATTGGTCAGTCACAGTTTTGTATAATCAGTTAGAGCTAATCACATGAACAGTTTTAAGTCGATGCAGTCTCCCGTCGCTCTCGGTCACTGTTTTTAAGTACTGTAGACTATGCTTGCTTTTGTTCTCTGTATTTTAAACCACTCTTAGTGAACGATCGCAGTTTTATTGACCAATGTAATGTCGAATCGGTTTCGGTCTCTATCTGTTGAACTACAGTTTTCTTTTAATGTTTAAACTGACAGTTTCGGTAAACCACTTAAATTTCCATCATCTTGTAATCGAATATTAGTTAGCTCTATGTCTTGTAAACCAATGTAACATTCATCGATTTAGGTCACGCGTCTCTTAAACCATATGATCCTCATATTGCTTAGGTCGCAGTTTTGTAAACCACTAATCACTTTAAGTCACTGTCTCGTAAACCGAAGTAATCTCCCATTGCTTCAGGCTGATTTGTACAATATGTGTTAGGAATCAGACAGGCAGTGTGAGATTGCTTTCAGATTCTTGAACAGCCAATACAATCTACTACTTGTTAATTCTAGAAATGGTTTTTAATTTAACTACGTTCTAGAATTGAGGCCATTCTGTTGCATACAATTTGAACCCTCCAACAAGTGTCTAATACTCAGTATGTTAGCCAACCATTCGAGTAAATAGTTTTGTAAATTTTAAGTGTCTACTGTCATTCTTCTGCGTAGTTAATACTGATTTGTCTGGCTGATTTATTGCACCATCTTGCCTATTTCCGCCAAGCGTATGTTTCCAAACTAAATCAGTCACTTAATAAAAAGAAAACATATACATCCTAAAGACTTTAGAACCTTTTAGACCTTATTAAATTGTTTGGTTTTTTTTGTCAGGATCTGTCTGGTCGATATTTTTCGACCCTATGTTGGTTAATTCTAAAATAAATTTGCTTTGCCTTTAGCTGTCAAATCGAGACCTGTTTTGTTTCATTTAAGGTTTAGTCTGAACTCTATTGCATAATAGAGATGAAAAACTGGCTCCATTGCATAAGATCTGATCGAACAGAATTGAGACTAGACCGAGATCAAATTCTCCAGGGTTCTTGGAACCTTGTTTTTGACTTACAATGATTATAATTTATAAAACGGCTGCAATACTCTCTGCATAAATCCTATAGAAACATAATAGGACCTCGTATATTGTCATTATTTATTTAAAATAACGGCATTTTCTATTGGCAGTTTTCTAACCGACAAAAGACTGGACGGGGAGAAGATTTATTTGTCTTAAAGATATATGTTCGTATTAGTAAACTTGACACATCCCCTAATTCTTATCCGTGTTTTCTGATTTCTACATGTTTAGGTTTTGGTTTTCAAAAAATGTCTAATTTGAAAAGGCAGATATTTATCTACACTTTTATAATATTGGTAATTATTTTACATTGATCGACAATATGGTATAAATATGAACAGGTTGATACTCATCTGTTTTTATGTTAACGTAGGTCACGATTTATTCGCATTTTGCTAACATACGTATATATTTGTATGTTAAAACACTATGCTTCATGAAATGAAATGTGGAATGGAAGATTGATCCGCATTTCCATTTGTTAAAATGGTGCGTAGTGATCACAACATTACTTTCTAGCATTCGGTACTTGCCATTCATAGAATCACAACAACGAAATGTCACAGTTATTTGTTATCACATACTGCTAGACCTTCTTGAGTAGTGGGAAAATGTCACCTTCTTCATAGAAATTTCAAGATAGAATTTCTTCCTTCTGTTAAAATACCATCCACATAACAAGATATATTTCAAAGTTCTCCGAAAGTAAGGACTAATTATGCAATAAAGAACAAAGTTCACGGAGAAATTAACACACTGCATGAAGTTGAGTATCACTTCAATTGTTTTGTATGTTGCGTCATTAGCCCTATGCATGATTTGTCCAGCGTGCATGACGACTTCCGACGGAGCGACGAGGATTAGAAACATCACCACGATAACGACTAGTGTAATTGTTAAAGTCTGGCCGGCATCGCTCTGTCCTTGCTGCTCATCTGTGCGAAACTTTTGTCTGAATTTGTAAGATTTGTGGATTTTTCTGCAAAGGCAGATATTAAAGCTGATCAAGAGTATTAAGGGGGCAAAGTTTCCGATGATTGCCCACATAATGCGGTAAATGCTGTCAAAGGTTTCACTACGTGCCAGCATAACACGTGTTGGATGGAAGAACACGTCTGTACCGTTATTACACATTATAACTTCGAGGTCATACCGCCAAAACACTGGAATGTTAAATAGAACGGAAAGTATGTACACGACTACTATGATCTTTTTAGTTTTTTTTATTGTTAGAAAGAAAGTTTGTTTGAATGGATGACATATCGCGAGATATCGTTCTACCGACATCGTCACTGTCAACCAAGTGCTTGTTAAGATGAAAATATTAATAATTCCCGTACAGTACATTCTGTAGTAGAATAAAAATCCCTTTTTTGCGAATATGTCATCACTTGGTAAGAATGATGTAGGAAATGCAAACAAACAAAAGCAGAAATCTGAAAGCGCCAAGGCGATGAGACACATATTTGCAGCTTTTTCCAACCTTTTGAAAGACTTTGTAAGTTTTCTTCTTGTGAGAATAGCGATGTTCATGACATTTCCAACTATTCCGAAGATACAGACGACCGGAAGTACGTATCCGTAGATAATTCTGCTGGTTTCCGCCAATAATCTGCGGTTTCCTGTCATTACAGTTGTGTTGTTGTCGGTAAGAAGACACTCCATGATAGGCCCTGAAATTATCAAAGGTAAAAACTGTATAATTGATGAACGAAGACTAAATAACAAGCCCTTTATCAATGTTATTAATGCAACTATTTCTTTGTTAGCTCTGACATGAATTTGCAACAGAATTAGATACTCAATTAAATAGTTTCCTGAACACGTGAGATACGTAGTGTAAACCTACGATTATTTCCACAGAACATTTCCCTTAGAGTTCTATGTGAAATATAAAAGTAATTTACGTAATGACGCGTTAAATTATATCTTCAAGACATTGATTGGCATAAAACTATGTCATAAACACGCAGTTACATATTGTAATGACTATGAAGCAAATTGTTTATAGGCAGTTTGATTTCTGTACAGTCAAATTAGTTTTCGAAATTTCTTAATTTGTTAATTATGCGTTTTACTTTGACTTCATGTACATAAATCGGTGCCATGTATCCAGAATGTAAACACGTAAAAGACACAACTACAAACTCTCTCCTTTGTAAATGTTCCATACTCATTTAAAAATGAAACTTAAACTCAACCATGTTTATATAAGAAATCAGCCTTTGATAGACATATGTAACATCAACAAAAATGTGATGTTATGATTATTGCACATTTACATGTTATATTTCACGATATGATTACTGGACATTTATATGTTATATAACAAGATATGATTTCGTTGGTCATTATCATTGTCCTTTTATGATGACGGACAGACACAATTATGACTTGGAGTACTGATCCCGTGGTGAAATGTTTAAGGTCACTGACTGGCGATCACTAAACTTCTTACTGTGTGAGGATCATTTTTGCTATTTCAGTTACCGATTTAATCTTTAGTTAGAGAAAGTTGGCAACTTCATACGGAGGATGGGAGTCTAATACTGGTCCTTCCCATGAACAGTAGAAAGATCAACTACCCGCCGGTATATAACTGAAATAGTGTAATGCCTACCTGCCTAGTGCCTAGCATTAAAAAGATAGGATTCGGGACGTAAAAGTGCTCAGAAAGAAGGTGTCTCATAAGACAGATATTGCTGGCCATTTTAGTAGGGTCGACTCAATAATAAAAACACACTTTACCTTTTTACTGTTTACAAGTGTTAAACCCAGAAGAAAAAAATGAAAACATATAGTACAGAAGGACCAGGCGAACAAATACGTTAGTTCTTACTTATGTATGTAATGATATAAGTTCAAAATTCCTATGTTTTCCAGTGGCTTATCGCCAGTAATACTTTAGCAAATATTTTGACAAAGAATGTTATAAATACATCCGGAATCTGCAATGAAAGGAAGGAGGACTAGATGTAATGCATTATATTGACATTCTATTACATGCGCAAGAAAAAATATCGTCGGCATTATTCAATAAATAAGAGACAGCAGCGAAACAATGAAGTATTTGTGTCAAAACTAGAGGTTTTGCCTGTCATCACGCATATAAAAAAACGTCAAATTGGCAATCTTTATTTTTGTTTTTCAGACGTTTCGGCTGTAAGTTGACAGCAAATTTCTAGCTAGAGTGATTGTAACGTGGAAACGCTCAAGAAATTATATTTTATATTTTGTAAGTTTTGGCATTTTTTTGACATTTTATCTTATTTTCGGGCTCCTACAAGGAGTCCCTTCTCTAGCAAATATTTATTTTTGAATAGATCTAAGAATAGAGAAAACAACCCAATACTGTCAAAAATGCCATACAAAATTAATATACATTTTATCATACTAAGATATCAAGCCTATAACCGTTACAGTAGAAATATGTCAGTTCTGCCCCGAACAATACCACTGAGCCGAGTCCCTTGGTCCTCTAAACCCCTCGATCCTCTTTTTCTGTGCATGCAAAAGATGGATCATATATATTTCAATAGTCCTACCTAACGTATCGTTCAACGGGAGTTCATTGGTCATTGCAGACAAATTCTGTCTTCTTCATTACTTATACAGCTTGGATGCTGGAACGTATTAATGAATTTCTTTTCTACTTGATTAGGTGTTTCCAATATACACCCACGCGTTAAAGATTTGATGTTTCAATGTACGATCAATTCCGAATGCTGTCGTAACAAAAAAAAATCCCGTAGGTTTTGTGGATGGTCAGTAGTGTCCCCGCTGTTTAGAAAGAAGATTGTTAATGAAGATGGGTTTACGTTTATTTCATACCATTCAATGTGACCATTGTTACTTTTAAGAACAACTTTAAGCACTAGGTTTCACGTTTAAAAGTAAAATAAAACCAACGTTGATTTAGCGTGGAGATAACACAATACATTTTATTAGCTCACCTGTATCTTCATGAAACTTGGTCAGTATGACTGCCTTGATAAAATCTAGGTCGAGATCGAATACGGGTCATATAGGGTCAAAAACTAGGTCACGGGGTCAAATCATGAAAAAACCTTGTGTATGCAATAGAAGTTGCATTTTAGCTCACCTGAACACGAAGTGCTTAAAGGTGAGCTATTGTGATCGACTGGTGTCCGTCGTGTATATGTCTGTCTATCCACACTTTACCTTGTGTATGCAAGAGGCTGCATTTTTCACATCACATTCATATCTTCATGAAACTTGGTCAGAATGACTACTTTGATGAAATCTATGTCGGGTTTGAATATGGGTCATCAGGGGGTGAAAAATTAGGTCACGGGGTCAAATCATAAAAGAACCTTGTGTATGCAATAGAGGTTGCATTTCATTGAATTTTCATGAAACTTGGTCAGTATGATTGCCTTGATAAAATTAAGATCGAGTTTAAGTATGAATTATCAAGGGTCAAAATCTAGGTCACCCAGTCAAATCATAGAAAAAACTTATGTATGCAAAAGAAGTTGCATATGTCATTGGATTTTCATGAAACTTGGTCAGTATGATTGCTTTGATGAAATCTAGGTCAAAATCGAA